>CAOLHI010006864.1:0-21695 GCA_948474755.1 Ctenosaura bakeri
CAAACCGAGAACTGAAACTAGAACTTTAAATTCAACTCAAAAAGCTGTGGAATCTGTGGGTTCCAGCTGCCACAATTTAAACCAAATAAGGTTCCTAGTCTATAAAAGCAACCTGTAGAAAGCACTGCAGTAATCCATTCTGGAAGTTAACTGCACATGCAGATACTCAAAACCATGGGGAAATTCTCCAGATAAGTTTTATTTAAACCTGTTGATGCCACCTAGATATCCAGCAGAAGCACTAGGTCAATAAGCACTTGCAAACTCCTGGACAGAGAGTGCAACTGCATCAAGAACAGACTATACAATCTTTATCTTCTGAAGACGGCTAAGTCTCCTGAGTCAGTATTGCAGTGGCTATGCTGGCTGGGGGCGTCTGGGAATCGCAGTACAAAAATGCAACAAATTGTCCCCCAGACCACTCCTACATATAAGCAGAGTGACCTAATCAGCCCTGTTCCTTTGTGCTCCTTTTCACTGGGCTACCACTATACACATACTTTACTTGATAGAAGCCCTCTAAAATATGAGAGGGAGGATTTTTCCTCATACAATGAGAATGGCACTTGTTACACCCTTACTGCCATCCTGCTCTGATGTCCACAGTAATCCATGGTTACAAGAGAAGAAATAAGATCTTAACGTGGAGATAAACTGTAAAATAGGACAACCAGGAGCATTGCAGTCAGAACTCTAAAAAGCAGGATAGAGGATGGGTCAGCACGAATAGATGAGAATGAGTTTGAAAAGCAGCAGGTATAACGCCCATGCAAGATGTAAACTGGGATGCCACTAGGAAACCAAGTCAAGTGAAGCTTTGGCGTTACCCTTCCTCTGAGGCTGAGAGACCCAGAGATGGTCACCCAATGGATTTCCACAGTTGTGTGGGATTTAAACCCTGTTCTCTGGAGTTGTAGTCCAGTTTTCAGATCACAACACCACACTGGCTCTCTTAGGTAAAAAAAAAAAAAAAAGCTTAGGTCAAAAAAAAAAAAAAACTTAGCTCTTAGCTGACACCAGTCTTTTACTTCACTCTGCTACAATACATTGATTTGGCTACGCCCTGAAAACTTGATCCCGTTTGCAGTCACTCTCACCATGTGCAGACGTTTAAGACAGCACTCCTGCCCTGAGATTCCTTTCCCTTGTCCTGAGGACTGGCGAAGAGGGGCCAGGACCTGAGACTTCGGGCCAGTCCCAAATGCTTTCTTGTTTATTTATTTGTATTAAACCAAGAGATCTGGAAACCCTGTCCCTCAGATTCTTTCTCTGTTTCCAGTCCCTGTGCAATGACCAAGACAGAGAGAAAAAAACAGAGGCAGGCAACTTACTGGAAGAGCCAGTATGGTGTACTGCACTGAATGTTGGACCATGGTCATTTCTGCACTAGATTGTTATAATGGTATTATTCCACTTTCAACATCCCTCCCCAAACTGCAAACCCCAGGATTCCGTAAGAGGTTGAAAGTGGAGTAGTAGCACTATCACAGTCTAGTGCAGAAGTGGCCTATGACTTTGGGAGACCAGTTTGGATTCCTATTCAACCACAGAAACTCAATGTGTGACATTGGCACATCACACTCAGTCCCAGAAGAAGGCAATGGAAAACCTCCACTGAAAACCTCCTCTTGCCAAGACAACCCAGTCACAGCTTTGCCCTGGAAGGGAGAACATAAGTAGGAAATAACTAGAAGGCATGCAACAACAGGAAAACTCTCTAGCGGCTTCAGCCTCCCTATCTCCAGATGTATTGGCCTCTACCTCCGCTGGCTAGGAAGGATGGGAGGGGTGATCTAATGACAGCTGGAGGATCACTTTCCCCCCAGGAGCACTTTCTGGAGCTATCTTCACGTTTTCTTTGGCGATCCAGAAGGGCAGCACAGGCAAGTGAGGGAAGGCAGCGGTGCCGCCCTTGAGGAGCCTTTGGCATGCTACTATCGGAATTGCATGGCCCTCCCAAAGTTGTCGGCCTGCAACTCCCAGCATGCATCAACATCGGTTATATACTGCCTAGGGATGCTGGAAGTTGCAATCCAACGACATTTCGAGGGCGGTCCGCATAATTTTCACAGCTGGAGACCAAGCAGTTGGGACTAGGTCCTTCCTGAGGAAGGTGGGAAGGAGGCACAGGCCCTTTCTGCACTGACCTGTTATGGTGCCATTATTCTACTTTCCACATCCTATAGAATCCTGGGGTTTGCAGTTTAGGGAGGGGCCTCAGGCTTATCAATTAAAATTGACATCGGAGCTGTACTTGTGCTCCTGCTGTTAATGTAAGGAAATGCTACCACTGGGTTTTTTTGTTCAGTGGTAGGACCAAGAATATGAGACAGCCTTCATTTGGACCCATATTCTTTTATTACTTGAACATTTATTAAAAACTGCTTTGTTGGAATAAAACTTTGTTCTAAACTGCAAACCCCAGGATTCCATGGGATGTTGAAAGTGGAAAAATAGGACTATGGCCATTTCCGCACTAGCCTGTTATAGCGCGATGATTCCACTTTCAACATCCTCTGGAATCCTGAGGTTTGCAGTTTCGGGAGGGGCCGAGCGGAAAGTGGAATCATTCCGCGCTATAACAGGCTAGTGCGGAAATGGCCTAGTCAAGCTGCAGAAATGGCCACAGGCAGCGGGTGCTTCCAATCCAAGGCGCATTGCCCCTGCAGAGCTCCACAAAAGCAGCCCCAAATCCCAATCCCAATCCCCCGCTTCCTATCCTCTGACTGAGGCTACCCAACGTCGAACTACACCACCTCCGGCGTCAAGAAGAGGGAGAAAAACCTTGCTGTTCCTTTAAGACCCAAGGAGAGGGAGGCCCTTCGTTGAAAGTTCACCTTTCAACTCTCGCGGATCCACCTCACTCTTTCCGCCACGACCTTTAAAAAAAAACAAAACAACCCACTCCACTTCCAAAAGGACGAGCAAGACCGCCGCTCTCCCTCCCCTTTCACGCTCGACGCGTCACCGAGGCGGGGTTGTTGCATTCGGCCTGACGGTGCTCGGTGCGAAACAAGCAGGGAAGGGTCTTGCCGTGCGCCTCCGTGTGCGCGCCTCCTGCCGCGGGATGGTGGGCACTGCCTGGACGGAGGGCGCGGGGAGCCCGAGGGGCCGGTGATCGCGGGAGCTGAAGCCCCTCCATGGAGCCCGGGGAGTAAGGAGCGCCGGGCTTCTCCTCCCCGTGCGCCCTGCGGCGTCCGGCATTCCGGAACCCACCTCCCGAGCGCAGCCGTTCGCGCAGCCCGGCGCCTGCGGGGATGGCGGGGACCCGGGCCCTCCTGCCGACCCTGCTGGTGACCTGCGGTTTGCTGGGGACGCAGCCCCCGCCGGGCCGGTGCCACGAGGCTCAGACCCCGGACTGGAGGATGACGCTGAAGACCATCCGGAACGGCGTCCACAAGATCGACACTTACCTGAACGCTGCTCTGGATCTCCTGGGAGGAGAGGATGGGCTTTGCCAGTACAAATGCAGCGACGGTAATATTATATTCCAACAGATATGTGTGTGCGTGTGTGTGTGTGTGTGTAAGTATGAGTCACCCTCTTAACGGTAAGGATGGGGAACCCGTGGCCTTCCCGATGTTAGATTACACCTCCCATGTGTCCCAGCCAGCCTTGCCACTGGCGAGGTATAAATGGAAGTTGCAGTCCAGGAACTCCAGAACTGGGATGGGAATCATGTGGCTGTTGCTACATTGCTACTCACGGAATTCTTAACTATGGCCTAGTTGGCATGGAATGATGGGAGTGGCAGTCCGTCTAGAGAAGACATGCTTCCCTTCTCTAGAGAGTCCCCATGCCTGATTTATGCTGTAATTCTAACTTGGTATTGGATCTTGATAATGTGTGGTTTGCTCTTAGTTCTGAGATTTCTTATTTTTATAAATTTTGTATTACAACCTCGTCCCCCAAAGACAGCGATACACAAGGCTATATTTCATATTAAACTATATATCCATAATACATCATTTGAAGATATCCTCACATAGGTAACCAAAAGGACTTGAACACCTTTGGACATCCAGTATTATCTCCTATTTCCGCATATATATTCAATAAAACTATGCCAGATGATACTAAAATCATGACTTCCTTTCTTTCCTTTAGCCATATGAAGTTTATTCGTTTTTTTTTTTTCTCTCTTAAAGCTAATCGATGCACCTTATGATACCAGGCCATCACTGATAGCCCCTTTAAATCTTTCTAGAAGCAAGTAATGACCAGCCTAGCAGTTTCTAATAAATAACCAGTTAAGAGTTCAGCAGATGCCTTTGTGTTCATAAAAAGCACAGGAGGACTTTGTAAAGTGTGTAATACAATCCATTTCAGAAGAAAAAAAATGCTTCCCAGAAGTTAAATACTTTACTGTCAAGCCACCATAAATGTTGAAAGAACTTTTGATTTTCCAGCCTCAGCAGCAAAAGAGAATCATAAGGGTGGAAGGGGTCTTTTGGATCGTCTATTTTAACCCCTGGCTCAATGCTGGATCTTCAGCTAGAGCATCTTCAGCAGGTAGCTATCCAGCCTCTTTTTAAGAGTCACATGCTATTTATGCATAATCTTCAGTGCATTTTCCCTTATTGAAGCAGAGTCACTTTTAAAAGGGAACTTGCCCAACATGCTATCCCATTTTTCCTTATCTAGAAAAATATCCCAGCTAGTTTTCTACTCCCTTGTCAGACTGTATGAGAGACCCATATCAAATAAATCAGACTCAAGAGTTTTGTAGGCCTTAGGCACTCTTGTATTTGAGTCCCTCCCCTTGAATTGACAGACCACTAGAGATGTGGTCTAGACATTTCTATGATTCTATGTTTTTGTAGGACCTAAAATTTTCGTAAGCCCTAGGCACTGTGTACACTGACTAAATTCTAAACTTGAACAATGATGTTACACCATTGCTGAATTCAAAGACATAACTGTTAGTCTGGATCAGTATGCAAAGGGATCTTGCAGCATCTGTAAGAATGAGAGAGAAAAAGAAGCTGGTAGCATAAACAGATGCTGGTAGCATCTGAAAGCTTTTCCTCCAACATCTTTCTCTCTGTCTCAAAAGTGCTGTAAGATCCCCTTGCATTATTGCCAAAGTTTGACAGATCTGGGCAGGGTTGTTTCCTGGAGAAGAAACAGTGAGAGACCGACAAAGCCAGAGAGAGAAAAAGTCCGAATTTACCAAAAACCGTAAGGGGGAATCCAAGGAGAGGTCAGAAAACAGTCCGAAAATCCAAAAAACCAAGTAAGCCAAGACGTATTCCAAAGAGCAAACCGAAGAACCTTCTGTATGCGATGGCGGACGAAAAAGAACTAAGGAGAGACCGTTGCTCGGCGGAAGGAGCATGTGCAGTACCGGCGTGGGGGAGGGGTTCCCGTCAAGCGAACAAGCTCTAGAACTTTCCGAACGCTATCGCGCAGGCGCGAAAGCTCCTAATGTGTGAGGCACAGAGACCACGAAGAAGAAGTATGCTTGCTTTAGAAGTAAGTCTTAGGAAGTAGAAGGGGACTTACTCCTGATAAGTATGTAAGGCATCTCTGTGGCAACTGACTTATTTGAAAGTGTCTGTAGCAATGCGTTCATGAATCCAGAAAACAATAGTAACTTTTAAAAATACTGAGAATAACCATTAATGTACAGGCATATCTCAGTTAACAAAGTCTCTGACAAAGAAGTTCCTCTTTACAAAAAATTTAATGTCTCACTAGTCCTCCACTTTTACTTCTTATCCTCTGTCTAGCTGAAAGCTTTTTGGCACCTTCAGCATTAGAACAATGGTAAAGGAAGACTGGAGAAACAGACTTTCAGTGCTGGGTTGCAACAGTGAATCTGCAGGAAACAAATGCAAAAAAACTTGAACTGGGAAAGAATTGGATTCTGCTCTAGGTGATCCTAGTGTAGCTGGGTGTGCCACCTACAACAGGCAAGGCAAACGGTAGCTGCCTCCAGAAGCCCTTACTAAGTATGCATGAACAGCAAGAGAGAAAAGGGGAAAGCAAATAAGCATGCCTCATCAACATGTGAATGAAGTGTAGCTCTATAATCTGGCCACCAAAATGGGGAATCCTCACCCCAACTTCCAGTCACTTGCCAGGCATGGCACCTGCTGAAACAGTGCCCCCTCCTTTCTCATTTGGCCCAACTTCTCCCTGATATCCCTTTTTTTTTTAAAGAGTTGGTTGTCATGCTGTATTGAGAATCTCACTCAGAGTGGGGCCAAATGGGAAGAGGGGGGCATTGCTGCAGCAAGCTGAGCAGACTTCAAACCTTTTGTAGACCCTCTGTGAGGGTGTTCTGGACCCCTAGTTAAGAACTACTGGATTAGATTGTTTTAGAAGTGGATGTGAAAGGTAAACCGTTCTCCCCCATCAGGACTGAAGGGCTATGTTAACCCATTGGTGCTGAGTTTTAAAACCTTTTTTATATTCATTCTGTACAGTTCATGAAAGATTACTCATTCACAAGTTTTTTTAGTTAGGGAGCTGAGGATACGGCTGAATGGGGAGACATGCACATGTACATGGTAGGCGTTGCTTAAACTTTGCATCATAAACTTAGTTGTTTACATTTTTTCCTTAGGTCAACAGACAATCACAAGCAGTTACTTTTTAACACAGCAACCCTAGGAGGTAGTTTAGTATTACCACTGTATGCTTGGGAAAACTGGCAACTTGTTAATTCTTATATACACATTGGGATAAATCTCATTGAAAATGAGTGGGGCTTGCTTAAGCACCTAAATTAATATATAAAATATGTTTTCTCTTTCTTTTTAAAAGATTAAGCATGTTAACTTCATAACTGCTGACGAGGATGACATTTTACAGATATTTAATAGAGAAGAGTTCCGTAGACACCAATGAGACTATTAAATACTTTTGGGAAATGCAATTTTATATCCTTAACCTGGGAGTGAGTCCCACTGAACTCAGTGTGGCTTACTTCTGCAGACACATTATAGGGTCACATTATAGGAGATTTTGTTATGGTCAGTGAGACTATTGCAAAGCTACATTCTGTAACTAAAAATGTTGTATATTTATGCTTAAGTATACACTGACTTGAGAATCAGTGAAGTGTAGTGGTCTGAGGATTGTACTACCACTCTGGAGACCAGAGTGTGAATCCCCACTCAACTGTGGAAACCCACTGAGTGGCCTTGGGCAAGTCATACTCTCTCAGCTTCAGAGGAAAGAAAAGGCTTCTGAACAAATCTTGCCGAGAAAACTCTGTGATACAGTCATTACAAGTTGGAAATGACTTGAAGGCTCACAACAACAATACACTGAATTGTTCTGTTGATTTTGTTGGAATGAAAACATTTAGCATACATATACACCAACTGATACTGTTTATGGACTACTGTTTTGAGGCATCAAATCCCAAACTATTTTAAATATTCAAAACTTTTCATATTTTATAGGATATAAGCCTTTACCCCGTTATGGCTATAAACCTCAACCACCAAATGGATGTGGTTCTCCTCTTTTTGGAGTTCATGTAAGTAACTTCTTACTGAATGACTTCTAATGCACTCTGACAATTTGTGTCATAAAAGAAATATATGAAAATGGAAATGCATCTGGGTTAATTTTAACAATAGATTTATTGAAACATTCATATTCATGTTTATATGGAGAAAAGTGATGAAGAGTAGGCTCTTTCCTTGTAACATCTGAGTGACATGCATGTGATACAAAACCATTTCTATGACATCTAAGAAAGTAGCATCCAAAGAGGTAGCAAATTCTGTTTCTGCAAAATCAATCAGGCTGTGAGGTACCTTAAAGCTTAATACATGTATGATAACCTGAGATTTTGTGAACTAAAGGCCACTTCATCAGATGTATGATGTGTTATCAAGAATTTTAAGTATATATACAATGCATGTGGTTGGGTGTGGAACTATAGACAGTGGGAAACAAAATGTAGAAAGTATTATTAATAATTAATAGTATAGGTAATGGGTAATTTGAAAGTGTGTGTGTGTGCACACACAAAGAGGTAAGCCAGTGATGCTAGAATATTTGTGTTATCAACAATAGCATGGGGAATAGCCAAAGTTAATAATGTAATTGTCACCTTTATTTCCATCTGACCTGTCTACAGTCCAGCCCATAATGATGTCTACTATATGGGTAGATGAGTAGGAATGCTTACAGAACTTTTAAAAAGTTGTCTATTTGAACTATAACTCCCAGAATCTTCTAGCCCTATGCTGGGGGGTGGTTTGAAAGTTGTAATCCAAGGGAGTCACTTTCCAAGCACTGAACATTGATGAAAAGTTGTGGTAGGTTTGTGCTGCATGAAAAGGGGTCACAAAGCAACCTTTCCTCATCTGGTGCTTTCTGGATTGTTTGGAATGTAACTCAACCTGATGAACTGAATGTTGTTCTTTGAAGCTCGTGCTATAATACATTTGTTACCCTTCAGTGCACTGAGGGCTCTTTCTTTTCACTGCAACAGATGTGGCTACACAGTTAGAAATCAGTTTCCTAAATGTGAGAAGTTACTTTGCATCATATTCACAATTTCCAAACTTTAGAAAGCCATAGATCAGGGAAGCCTCTTCTTAAGTGTCTCCTTTTTATGCAACATAAACCTGCCCACATACTTTAATAAACATTAACACCTTGGAAACTGATTTCCTTGGACTACAACTTCCAAAATCCCGCAGTCAACATTTTCATGCTGGGTAATTTAAACGAAACAGGAAGAACCTGGAAGTGTTAGATTTAGAAAGAATCATTAAGAGATTTAGTTTTGTCCTACTGAAGGCATCACTTCTTAACTCTGCAGGTAGTTTATGTGGAAAGTATTTCTGGAGTGCTATCACAGGCTGCATGGCGGGTGTGAGAATAGTCTTGACCTGTATGGTTCATTTTCCCCTTATCATTAATATGATTATTGGTTTGTCTCTTACTGTACAAATTCTAAAACACTAAGGTTCTATATTTAACTTGCTTGTTAGTAAAAGGGAATCATTCCATGGGTCCTTTAAGAAACAACTGAAAAATCAGAAGATAATTTGCTTTGCCATATAGTAGATTTGCCCAGCTCTGTGAAAAGTTATGTTAATATGTCTTTAAATTCTGTAACAAAATTCTGGTAGTTTATTTTAATTTTTTTAAAGATTGAAACATCCTTTTTCGCCTCTCACGGAGGTTTGAGGGAGACTTTTCTACATCTTGGAACATTCAGCCTTATCAGTTTATATGTTAGGTTTTGCACACATCTCAGTCCTTTTTGATTAATTTCTTAATTTCTTGATGTATTTTGAAAATATAACCCCTTACCTTTCTAGCTCTTTATGCATTTCTTTCAAGGGACATTGTTTTCTCTCTTACATGCTGGTACAAATTAATGTTTTGTATTGCTGTGTCTCACAAAGTGTTCTCACAAAATGCCAATGCTATGAAATTGCTTCTCAGTTTGACATTGGCATTCCCTCCATGACAAAATGCTGCAATCAACACGACAGGTGTTATGATACGTGTGGCAACAAAAAACATGACTGTGATGAGGAATTTCAGTACTGTCTTTCAAAGATCTGTAGAGATGTACAGAAGACATTAGGAATACCAGAGAGTGTACAAGGTAAGTTGTTCCAGAGAAACTCACCTATAATAGATACTTACAGAGTTTATATAATTCATCCAATAACTTAATAAAAACCTGGATCAGAAATTTTGAGCTTACGTGATTTTATTATCTGCTCCATTTTGCCATGCATTCAAGACCTGAGGTTTGCATTTATGTGCAACTAATAAATAAAAACCATGTTCTAGCAGATAATATACTACACCATTATGTCTGAGTTTTCAAGGAGATAGTCATGTTAGTCTCTTCCAGCATGAATAAGAAAAGGGGAGGAGGTTAAAGGAATCTAGTACTACTTTTAAGACTAATTTTTTAAAAAAGAATGAATTCATTTATCTGGTTTATTTTCAGGAAGGATTACATAATTACTATGTCCTCTGTCCTCAGGCAAGCATCTTCAAAAACCATTTCCTTAAAATGTGGAATTATTGTTAAAAAGCATTAGTTATCTAGCATTTAATATTGTATATTCAAAGGAAAAGAGAGAAACATCTCTTTTAAAACTACTTTGGCTTTTAATGTTACTAAAAAAAAATCATGGTGCAACTTTATTATACACATACACATGCGTCAGCACACATGGAGTATTATATTGATATTTCAGGGAAGATTTATATAAAATAAAACCTAAAAAAATGTGTGCATGAATAATTTTAAAGTTGCTAATATTGTTTGCTTCCTATCTTTTGTAAACGCAAAGTATACAGAATGGGGAAAATAACTGTTTGCCTTTTGCAATATAGTATATAGTCAGACTTCTGAATAATTCATTTGTTTAAAGTATTTATAGCTTGCCTTTCTGGATAAAATCCACCCAAGCCACTGAAAAATATAAATGTAAAATTGCAATGCTATTTTAATAGCATATTAAAATGTTTAAAATAAAAATTAATATTTTATAATCATAAAATATAATTCAGTCACCACAAAACTTCTAATATCACAGCAATAAAACAGCTAGATATCAAAACACATCTGTTAAATTGTTTTTGGATCAGGTAGATTTTAAACACCACTAAGTGGGCCAATTGCATATCTCTTGAAAGGGAATATCATATAGGAGTGATAACTGACCTCTTCTTGGGAGGAGACCTCTGGGCTGCTGAGGAACGGTGGTACTGATAATCCAGTATACAATGTGTAAATAATACAAAGGAATTTGACCTTAATACTTATGGAACAACCTAATGCTGTTCATCTTGTTTCATGGGACAGTTAGCCTAAATTGAGATAAAGAAATAGCAGGTGTTCTGCCTAGACTGTGTTCTTTAGTATATGTGTATGCTACTGAATTGTCATAATACTATTGATACTTGATAGGCTTACTATGTGATGTGTGCTCAAGAAATTTCTTTTAAAAACTGATGTTCTGAATTTGCTGTCCAGTTGGGCATCCTCCAGAAGTGATAAATTACAAATGTGGATGGCACCATCTTGAGGAAGGCTAGTCTAGAATCTACAAGTTCTTATATTTAATTATTGGGATAAATCTAATTGTTAATAGCATAGACCCATTAAGTCAAAATTAACTTGCTAAATGAGCACTTATGCCATGGATTCAATGGATCTGTTCTAGTTCAGGCTCACAAGTGGATTTGTGATGGCTGAGATCCTGTGGCAGATAACACAGACATTACGTTAGGGCTGTACTCCTGATCTGACCCCCAAAACCTAATTTGACCCTGAAACCTACCTTACAATCCAGCCAGTTACACCAAGAGACAGAGATCTGCAGTTTTGACAAACAGGGTGCTAAAGGAGGACGCCAGTGAGCAGTGGTGCATCAACCAGAAGCAGGAATCCTATGCAGTCCTGTTACAACTTGTTGGTGCACAGCTCTTTGCTGATGGGAAGGAGCTGGGCACGTCATCCCCCAGTAGCTCATTCACCAGCATCACAGAATTCTGTCCCTTAATGCCAGTGGCTGGATTTTAAGGTAGGTTTTGGGGGCACTTACTAATGCGGCAATGGTACTACGGTTGCAAATGTGAATAGGAGACAGTTATGAGGTTGTAAGTCTAACTTATGTCATTGTAATTAAGAGGTTGCCAGCTGATTTTTTTACTACAGCTGTTGTCATACTGGTTGGGAATTCTGGAAGTTATATTCTAAACAAGCTAGCTTTTCCAAGCTCTGTGACAGTTGTATTTTACTATACTGCTGAAATATAAATTTATTTTCCCTCCTCTGCACTCTCCTTTTCAGCTTGTGAATCAACAGTGCAACTAGTGTTTGATGCTGTCATACATTTAGGATGCAAACCATACCTTGACAGTCAAAGAGCTGCATGCATGTGTCGCTATGAAGACAAACGAGACCTTTAAGGACGATAATGACTTTCTACCGCTTATACAGATGCATCTGTGTTATGAGAGTCCTTTTGTTACGAAGGTGTTCAAAATACTCTGGATGTGAAGATGGTCTATACTATGCAGAAGACACTTTTTTAAAAAAAAAGCTGATGTTTAGAACTTCTTCCCTTCATCAACTTTGCATACACCTTTAATCTTTTAAAGATATTTTGCAGGCATCTTTTAAAGGTAATGGTGATATCTTGACAACTAGTGGTATGAAAATGAGAGGTTGGTACTTACTGTGAATAGTCATTCTTGAATGACAGGAGGAGCAATCCATTTTTTTTCTTGCTGAGCCATCCGGGAAGGGAAGGGAAGGGACAGAAGACCCATCTGTGTGAATTGTTCCTCCTGTTATCCAGAGAATAAGTGTTGCATTAAACCAAAAGAGGTGAATACTCATATATGTTCCATGGAGTTAAAAGTAGGTCAAATTCTGCTCTTACTAGCAATCAGCATCTTTTCTGTGCCTTGTTGTATGGACACAAAGGAATATGTCTCACACGTGTATGAATGCTGTTTGCATTCTTCTGTTATGGTAGGAATTTATTTGAATAGACTCTCTGTTATATTCTGTGATATTTAATTAGAAATAAGTTCTAATGTCTTCAGTGGGACCATCTCCCTCATACACTGTATGGGACTACAGAATTACATGGCGGTCCTATACAAGGTTACCTGGGAATAGACCCCATTAACAGAATGGAGTTTATTGGGAACCTGCTTAGAACTACTCTCTTGTTTCACAACAGTCTAATATATCAGAAGGCTTGGCTTGACTTGATACATAGCCCTAAGGCATTTGTCTCAATTAGAATTAGAAGTGTTGACTTACCAAGTTCCCATTGATTAAACAGGCCTACTCTAGTTGGAGCTAGCATTTGTGTCTAGGGCTCAGGAATTGCCTAAACCACGTTTTCTGTCCATTTTTATAGCAGTCTCTTTTCTGAAGTGCCTATGAAATGTAAAACATGCATTTGAAATTTTTTTTAAAACATTTGAGTGACAAGAGTTCATGGGTTAAATCCAACATCGCACACTAGATATTAAAATTTCTGTAAGCATAGCTGCACTGGAATATATTATCATGAAAATGGTAGTGCAGGTGGTACTACAAACATGCAATCTAAGTTGTAGAACCAATTGTATAATGGAAACTATTAAATACCATGCTTATACAATCTCTGTAAATATGTACTGATTAGCACAAATGACCTTAAACTAGTGCAATAATACTTTTTCATATTGGCCTATTTTTATTTTTACATATTGTCATTCTGGGATGAATCAGGTACTGTCTGTGAACTAGTAAAACACAGGGGTTTTTTTACTTTGAAATTGCCAAAAACAATGCAGTCATTTTAAAAAAATTAAATGTAACTTCAATCAAATGTTTTACACACAGCTATATTCTCTGAAATAGGTGCCTTACTGTGTATTACACACTTAGAATCTAATTGGCCTGGCCATAGGAAATACTTTTATTTGATCTGTTTATATAAACACATTTGACCAAATATTTTTGTGGTTTAAAATTAAAGAATAATCAAGATTTTAATTTTTATGATTCTTAGGATTGGTGAATCTGATGGATATTTTCTCATTTGATATTTAATAATTTATGTCTCTGCATTTTCTCATTTGAACAGAAGATTCCTTAAACTTCACATAACTTATTTTTGTGCTGTTTTTCAGTGAAGTAGTTTCTAAGAAGTTATGTTCCTAATTAATTATGGCTGATCTAATGAAAGCAGTCCTGTGTTAATAGAGATACAAGTCACAAATAGTTTAAGCTGTATTAAGACTTACTTGTTTTTCATTTACAGCCTTTGGGTACCAGGTTTTACTGACCTTGCTTTTCCCAAAGATTTTCAAAACTGAATTTTTAATACTGAGCCCAGCCCTCTCTCAAGCATCCTAACATGCCACTAGAAGCTGTTGAATGATATTATTTGAAAAGTGGTTTATGGTATATTTTCTTTTGGGACGTTTACTGATGTAGTGAACATGTGAAATATGTAAAATCGAGCTGTATCTGTTTGGGGGAAGGGGAAAATTAAAGAGCCAAAGCCCAATGTGTCATTTTCTCTACTGCTAATAACGTTTGAGAAGCTTTCTGTTACAAAGAAATTTTGAAATATATATTCTACAAGCTTTGTTTCCGTTGCACTTGATACAGTTTAACACTGCATGAATGAGCTCAGATGAGCCTCCAACCCTCCCATAATGCTTCAGTTTTGCCTACTTCACAGTTTAGCCATGGTTTACTGCAATGAGAGTATGGGTTGGGGGACATTTAGACCTCCAGATCTTTTGGACTTCAGGTACCAGAAGCCCTACCCAGCATTGCTAGTGGTAATGGGTTGTGGGAAGCTGCAATCCATTACTCCTAGAGTGCCAAAGATTTCCCAGTTGTGGCTTACTGAAATGAGCCAACTTCAATCCATATGAAGCTGAGTCTGGTATCTTTACATTGTGACAGAATGTGATGGCTTTTGCATTCCAATGATGTGCTTGGTGGGACCTGACCAGGGAAAACTAAGATGGCAAAGGGAACTTAGGTCACTTCTGTTTAGGCAAACAAGGGCCACCATGCTGTTTGAGCAACACTACATTACCAACAGAGGAATCGCTAGAACAAAATAAGACTACTTAAGTGGCTGGCCTATAGAGTTGCAGCTGTTTCCTGCTTATCTGAACTACTTCTTGCAAAACAGCTGAAATTACAGCATGGAATGTCATTTTAAATATAAGTTATGGTCTTATAGAAGACAATTTTACCACTCATTTTTACCTCATTTGAACAAATGAGAATTTTAAATTCTCACTGGGGCATGTCTGGATCCTAGATGTTCCGTTTCTTGCAGAAAATCAACTCCTTCCCCTCTACATTTGGAAATGTAGCTTAAAAACTGTATTACTGATATATGCGAGGACATACTGTGGTAAGCAAAACAAATTTTAAAATATTTTGTTACTTGCCACAGCTTAGGAATATGAGCTATTCACTTCATTGTAATCTAACCCTTCCTCAAAAACTAGCTTTGTAGCTGCTTGTACTGAAGAAATAAAAGTTCCATTTTGCTTTTCCATTTATAAGGCAGCTTGCCTCTACAGTGGAAACAGCAGCTGGAGTAGCACCTTCAGACAGCATGGTGCATAAATATTCCTTTTCTATAGGAACACAATAAACCAGCAGTTTGAGATTGGCCTAGGACCCTGGGAGACCAAGCTTTGAATCTCTGTTTGGCCATGGAAACCTACTGGATGACCTTGGACAAGTTACACTCTCAATCTCAGGGGAAGGCAATGGCAAATCCCTGTGTGCAAATCTTCTACACACACAAAAAAAGCAGGTTTGCAATAGGGTCCCCATAAATCAGAAAACACAACAATTACAGTAACAGTTGCATAAGGCTTTGCAGACTTGTAACCAGCATGATGAATTATTTGTTACTCATACTGGTTCTCTTCTGCCCTCTACTCCTTGTCTTTACACACCCTGGTGATGTAGTAGGCTAAGCTGATGTTGTGTGACTGGCTCACAAATATCTAGTACATTTCTTCAAAGGAAGGAATTGCTCATATTACTGCATCATCTTTTTTGTGCAATAATTTTGTGGGCTTAGGCTGAATGGCCTGACAAGGGTTTCTTATTGTTATTGCATAGACAGTCAGGATCTCTTATAACTTTATAATTCTTGATTACAGTAAACAGAATTACAGTTATCAATCAGCTTAAAACATGAATATTTCCAATTGTTAGAATGAAAATGAGCCATAGCTATCCTCTTATGAAATTTTCATTACTTCCTGCTCTTTTTGTTCAGTAAGTGGAATAGGAAGGAGCCCCTCAAAATGATCACTTTGTTCTCTGAAATATTCAAGAACTTTATGTAATCAGATTAAAGTTGTGTAATCCATTTAACACCAGCATTTATCAGTTAAAGCAATTTCTGGAACTGTACCCAAACTATATTTGTACTTTTGATTTCTAGGTGGAAACAGACTGGTAGCCAGTGAAGCTTTAGCCAGGGTTAGATGAAGCCTGTTCCAGGTTTTCCACCATCGACAGTTGCTTGTTTCATCCCTACCAGCTCCCTGGTAAACCAGGGTGATAGCTTATTGTCACTCAGGAGTAACTATGTCCACTGCCTTGGCCATTTTTTCCCCAAGGATCTACCAGGGCTTAAATGGGATTGCCTGCCAAAATAACAGGAAACTCCCCAATAACCACCAGGAAACCATTTGAATCCATTAGCCTCTAAGGTAGGCCATTAAAATGAGTCCCAACCCCTGCAGATACTCTGAGTCTGAACAACAGTAGGTAGTGATCAATCCATTACAAGGGAACTATGTTAAGTTCTGCAGTAAATCACCATCATCCTACCCAACACAGAAAACTAGGCCTAGACTATGGCCTACAGCATAGGAAGGACATGAAATCATCAAGAAGGACATGAAATCCTCAGCTTCTTCTGACACAACAGGCTTTAATTACCAGTGATATAGACTCAAGTCAATTGACTCAAACCCAAACCCAAACCCGACTCAAGTTGCTTCAATGACTTGACTTGGACTCGTCAATAAATCATGGGTTGGCTCAAGTCGAGACCTGTTTTTTTTTTTAGTGAAGGACTTGCTGTAGAGTTAAGGAGGCTTGGAAGGCAGATGGAGTGAAAGACAGGAATCAATGGAGTTGGAAGGGTTTAAAATCTAGCAGAAGTCCATGGATCTGGAGCATTTAAAATATGGTTGAAGCAACGGGAGAGTAAAGGAGAATTGGAAGGCAAAGAAGTGAAAGGCCAGAATCTATAGGTTTGGAGGTTTAAATCAAATCCTGATTACTCATGAGGAAGCCACCAGGCTAGGTATGTGGCATTCCCTTAAAGTTTAAACCAGCGGTTCTCAACCTGTGGGTTGGGACCCCTTTGGGGGTCAAATGACCATTTCACAGGGGTCGTCGCTCCTCTATCCTGCCCCGCCCCCTTTTGAAAGAAGGTGGCCTCACAGCCAATGGGAGCACTGTTTCTGAGACCCCGCGCTGGCAGGAGGTGAGAGGAGGCATCCTGAGCACATGTGGGGAAGTTTCCCCACCTTTCCCTGCCGGGCAGGAGGGTGGAGGTGGCGAGAGGAGACCCCGCGCTGGCAGGAGGGGAAAGGAGGCGTGCTGGGCGCGTGTGGGGACATTTCCGCGTCTTTCCCTGCTGGGCGGGGGGGGCGGAGGTGCGTGTGGGGACATTTCTGAATCTTTCCCTGCTGGGCAGGGTGGTGGTGGAAGTGCATGTGGGGATGTTTCCGTGTCTTTCCCTGCTGGGCGGGGGGGGAGAGGTGCGTGTGGGGACATTTCCGTGCCTTTCTCTGCCAGGCGGGGGGCAGAGGTGCATGTGGAGACGTTTCCCCATCTTTCTCTGCTGGGCAGGGGGGCGGAGGTGCGTGTGGGGACATTTCCGCCTCTTTCCCTGCCGGGGGGGGACAGAGGTGGGAAGACCAAGAGGGGCTTGCAGGTGTAGTGTGGTTGAGGGGCTACAGCAGGTATCGCACCCCACTCCCGAGCCCTCAGAGGGATGAAAGGAGGAAGGAAGGGGCGCCCGTGCGACGGAGTGAGAGCGTCCGAGCAGCCGCGCTCCCTTTAGGGGAGGGAGGGAGGGTGGGAGTGAAACAAAATGCTTATGCTCTGCTTATGCCTCCACCATCTTTCCTCTCTCCCTGTCCTTTCCTCCCTGCACCTCGTGTAAAATGTGGGCTGTTTCAGCGTTGCCTTTGAGAGTGACTGGCTTTTTGAACTGTGGAAGCCTAACATTCAGAACTAGAACTACTGCCTTAATTCTGGCCTTGATGGATGCTTTCTGTGCTTAAAAAAAAGAGGGAGGGTTACCAGTTTTTAGGCATTAGAAATCTATCCAGAGCAGTGATTTAGGGCAGTGTTTCCAATCTATTCGATGTTGGAAATAACTAACCACCTAACTAATAAATAAATAAATAAATAAATAACGAAAATAATTTTATGGTTGGGGGTCAACACAACATGAGGAACTGTATTAAGGGGTCGTGGCATTGGGAAGGTTGAGAACCACTGGTTTAAACCCTTAAAGTTAATTTTAAGTCTGTCTGAAGCATTGCTGAGACAAAATGGGAAAGGGAGTGACAATATGAGGACTTGATTTTCTAATTATTGAAACTTAAACCCCACCCCCTCCTTTTTTTCTGTTAAATTTGGCTCCCAGAGTTGAGACTTGAATTGTCTTGCAAGGACTTGAGACTTGGAGTAGAAGACTTAAATACATCACTGCTAATTACAGATACTGAAGTTCCCCAGCACAACATGCTGACACTAGGTCAACCAGCTTAGGGATACTTTTGAGCAGTGAGGTGGGCAGTATACTAACAATGCCTCCCGGCTACCCACCTTCAAACATAAGAGGCAGAAATAAGGGGGGATGGCAAGCGTGGATGCTACAGCAGAAGCAGAGAAGGGGCCGGATGAGAAGAGCAGCACAGGGGAGGAGAATGGCAGTTGTGATGGGAAGAGGGATGGAGAATGAGACTAATGGAGAGTGTGTTTAAGATGGCACTGAAAATTTTGTAACACTTTGGAATGTTCTATAATTATGTTCTCCAACCATCTGTAAGGATCAAGAAAACTCTCTAGTATTTAGAAATACTCTAAAGATTGAATATTATTTAAAGAGGTAATCAAATCTGAAAATTAACAGAGAATAATCTTATACAGAACACTCTGAGAATATTCTCAACTATTCACTACCTGAGGCAACACCTCTCTCTCTCAGTTCCCCTAAGGAGGTTGTTACTCTGAAAATTGGGGGTATCTTGAGGACACCCAAACCAGGCTTCAAAAATTAAGGGAATTAGCAGAGCGACCCAGCAAAAATTGCGAGAGGTCAGGGCAAGGGATCTTCAACCCTATGTCTACAGGGTCAGAACCACGCAAGAGTCAGAGGAACGATCTAAAATGTTTTTTATTGAAAAACCAAAGCGGCGGGTCACATACACATGTTATCAAATATTCTGCAATCTTACAAGGGCTACAGAGATAAAGTCAGAAATAAATGACCAGTTGGCAGAGAAGGCATACGGACCTTAGTCTAGACTTCCTGGGAGAAGGAGAAGATTAGCGAAGGCTTGGTGTAAAGCACCAAGGCAAGGCTGGATCCCTGGGCTGGATGGCTGGCAGCAGTGGGGTCTTGCAGAGGATCGGGGACGGGAGTCGCATTTGGCTCTCAGCAGCGTTGGGGAGGCTTGGATGGGAGGTTTTGGTAGCAGCGAAACGGGCCCTTCTGTCTGGTCTAGGAGGCTCGCCAAAGAGGTTCCAAAAGTGGGGAATATTTATAGCCAATTTCTGTCCTCAGGTTGTGTATCAGCTAGCAAAGTGGCGTTAATGGGCGATAATTGTGGAATATAATGTTAAGCAAATATCACAACCCCTCCTCAGTATTGCTTCTTACTGGGAAGTCCAGGTGTGTGATAGGGTTTAAAAATTCCAACTTGATAGGCTTTGATTGTCTAGCTTCGCAAAGTTCATCAAAGTAGCTTGGGGCTGTGACAGTATCAATGACTCAATTAATCAAGGAGCGAGTCTATTGTGTCTGCCTAGAGATATGTGACTCAGAACAATAGGTCAGCCTTTTAGCATAGAGGACGTCATCTGCGTTCCCATACAGCAGAAAGGGGTGGCATTGTTTTTAGGAATTTCCAATTCAAAACCAATTTTTAACTGAAACTGACCTTTGCTAACCAATATCCAAGTTGGGGGAGCCAAGCCAATTCTAGGGGTCCTCTCTTAGGATTACTTTGGGGGGTAACAAGGTAACTCAGCATTCTGTGACAAGTGCAATTAAGCCTATTGAGATACATTGTTCTGGAAATTTATCTGAAAAGAGCCCTATAGCTAATTTTACTTTCTACAAGACAGCTCACAAGATTTTGGCAAAGGTAGGCAATAGGGTTGCCAGAGTAAAAACTGAGGAGGATACCTGTACTTTTAATGGTTATGTGGCAGCGGATGCTTGTTGCCCAGTTGACTGACAAATAACAACTACTGAAATTCACTCTTTTTCCACAAGCATTAAAGGCATAGAAACTCTCTCTGGTTTTTAATATGGCAAGGCAAATCTCTGAAAAAAAGAAAAACTTAAATGCTGCAACATGAGCCTACTAGCAATGAGTATTGTAGACCAGTGGTTTTTAATTTGGGATTCACAGAGCCCACATGGAGGGGTGTATCTGCATAGGGTTGCCATTCGTCCTAGAAAATGGGAAAATCCCAGATTTAAGGGATTAAAAAACATCCCAGCTGGTTGAGGCAGCGTGTCTCGCATTCCTCAAAGGTAATGGTGGTGGCACCAGTGACATGCTAGAGACTCCAGGCAGGTACACTAGAGGGCCCAGAAGACTGGTAGGCAGGAAGAAAGCCCAGAAGATGAGGAAAGATGGCCAGACTAGGCTAGGCTAGGCTGGGCCAGGCTAGGCCAGGCCAGGCCCTTGTGTAATGAGTGTGGCAATGCTGCTTGAGCCAGGACCAGGCAGCATGGAGGAGCTTCACTTCCAAGCACCCTTGAGAATAAAGAGGAGTCAATTTATTCTTGTTCCTGCTTGGATGTGAAGCAGAGAGCATCTTAGTGCTTCTTTGGAAAAAGCACAGATGAAATGCCACCTCCCTCTGAAGAAGTACCAAGAGAATAGAGAGGGTAAGTGCTTTCAAAAGAAGCACTTATCCTCTACTCTCCTGATACTACTTCAGAGGGAAATGGCATTTCTTTCATGCCTTCCCCCAAAGCACCACTGAGGTGCTGCTTGGGGGGAAAGGGCAAAGGAAATTATTCAGTAGACCTGCCTTTCCTTTAGGAAATTCCAGTTGATTCTACTCTCCTGGCAGGTAAAGGATCTCAGCATGTACTCCACAGACCATTAACAAGTCCCTTTCCTTTGCATTGTCTGCTGGAAGCATAAGGGATATTCAAATACTGGGTACCCAGCAATAAATTATATTTACAGGGGGTCCCTGGTAAAGAAAAGGTTAGAAACCACTGTTGTAGACAATACAATACAGTGTGTTCCTGGCTCAGTTACTGAGGAAAATAAAAATGATACTAAGCAAAATTATACATTATGAAAAGATAGGCACATTTGAGGAAAATGAGATCTTGAAAGGTTCAGCTTCACTTCCCCAGAGACGCAGCCACTTAAACATATGGCTTCTGTGAAGGCAGAAGCTATTCAAATAGTTAAATTGTGTATTGCTTTGGTCTGCTACCCACATTCTTTACAAAAGGAGTCAAAGCCAGGAGTTTACCTTTATTAGTTGACTGCAAGTCCAAAGTTCAGCATAAACAATTTGCAACACAGAAACCAAAGGTGCAGGAAAGGAAGAGTAAAATATACTTTCTCCAAACATTTCATTAAAACAAACAACAAGTCAAAGAAGAAAAATGGACCTTCAATTTAGTTGAAAGTTAAATGTTAAATTGTAGATCAACATCCAAACCCCAAAGTGTTGCTTCTTCATATAAAAAAAGTTGTTCCTGTGTTTTGAACATATGTATGCCTCCCCCCGGTTTTGTCCCATGTGCATCCTACAAACCCATTCTAAAGGGCAAAGAAATCCTCTTGGACCATTCTCAGGCAGGATATAAGGCTGCAGCAGTAATGCCAGCAATGTAAGTTATTAATATCAAACTCTTTCTTTCTTTCTTTCTTTCTTATTTATTTATTTATTTACTTATTTCCTG
>CAOLHI010006866.1:0-22484 GCA_948474755.1 Ctenosaura bakeri
TTTTTAAGTTTATTTTTAAATCTTTTCATTATTTCTTTATTCAAATAGTTTATTCAGATAGATTTTTTTCTTTTTCCTTTTCTTTTCTTCTTTTTTTTTTTCTTTTCTTTTTTTTAGGCTTGAAAAATTTTTTTAATTAATTAAATTTAAATAAATAAAAAAATTAAACAAACAAACAATATGAAACTAAACTGATTCTTTAATACTGGACTAAATAAGCACGAGTTTTCCAGTTTTGATGGGATTTGCCAATGTTGCCATCACATTATTATTTAAGGCAATGGTTTTCAAATGAAAAATATCTTGCATTCACACTGGGGTTATCCAAATTTTTTTCTGAAACTGGACATGGTTTGCTGAGATGCTCCTACGGTTTGAAACAAATTTTCTATTCTCAAAAATTTTTAAAAAACAAACAAACAAACAAACTTTTTTAAAAAAAAAATTAAAGTATTATAATGTTGAAGTCCAACATTCCAATTTCACTGACATAATGGTGCACTACAGCATCATAACCAAAAAAAGAATTATTTTTTTTTAAACATATTTTTTAATTTTTTTTTTAAAAAAAAATGCATTAAAGATGGAGAAAAACATGTTGCACCTGGTCCCAAAATAAACTGCCCAAAAATAATTCAAGAAAAACCTAATCAAGTACAGAACAAAGAACATAACCTCCTAGCAATTTGCTCAGTCTGGTGCAGCCTTTAAAATTTTTCTTTCCCTGTGGATGCACTACTCTCCCTAATTTTATTTCAAAAAAACAAGAAAACTCTTCCTCTGTCAGTAAATATTGGTGGCTTGGCTTGTGAGGTTATCCAAAATTTATGATATTTCACTTTTATTTACTATCCTAGCTATCCTAAACTTTTCGGAAATTCAGTATATAAGCTCAAATGAAGAAATAAAGTATTAGGAAAGAATTTCCCAAATTTAGTTTTTCCCACCCCTGTAAATTGATACAGGAAATATTACTTAAACTGATGAAACTCATTTACAACATTTGTATATGATAACTCATCAATCTTTACCCAATAAAACCAAGAGGAGGGTTGCTTGCCTCTTTAATCTTTTCCTTGCATATCTTTTATTGCTTCCTTCCCACTTTTAAAGGGAAAATGGTCATATTTCTTTCTGTTAGCCAAAATCTGCTGCTGGAATTTCTTTCATCTGCTGCTGCTGCTTTTGCCTTAAAAAATTGTAAAATTTTGTCAAAATTTTAACTGTGTTTCTGGGTTTCCCCCACCCCTTCTGCAGCCCCTTTATGCCCCAAAATATGCACAAACCCCCCTCTATTTTTCTAATTTCTGTTCTTGTTTTAGAATTTTTATTCCCTATGTTTATCTCCAAAAACAATTTGCAGTCCTACTTTATGTTTACTGAAAAGTATACTATATAAAATTATGGAAATTTCAAGGCAATAAAAGGAAACCATATTTAATTTTCATTTCCAGACAGTTAAAAGGATGCTTTATCCCTAAATCTACCCCCATAAAATTTTAATATCGACCCAAAAGCAAAGTTTTTATTTCAAATTAATTCTATTCAGGTATAAATTGTTTTTAAAATTACACAAAAAAAATGTCAAAATTTAGAGGTTTAAAAACCACCCAATCCTTCTGTTCCCCATTAAAATCCAATAAAACATTCCCAAACCCATGCTGGAAAAGTTTTTCCCTGAAATTTTTAGGAAGGGATAGACACCCCCTTTTCCTCCTTTTACCATTAAAAGTTTTCCCCTCCCCCACAAGTTTAGCCAAATCCTTTTTAAATTTTCGAAGTCCAAGGAAGGCAAATAAGAGATTGTTACTTACCATAAAGGATATTGTAGGAAAGTTAAAGTAGCAATCCATCACATTGGGAATCCTCTACCCCAGTGGTCAAGGCAGGAGTCAAAGTTTTTAAACGTTCTTGCCTTTCCCCCTCTGGTTTTGAAAAGCCTGCCTACCATCTATCTGATTTTCCTTTTTAATTAACTTATTTTATGGGGGGGTTTGGGATTGTACTTTCAGCCTTCCAAATATTTTATGAGGAAAAATTATTTCAGGAAGGCCTCATAGCAACCCATACACTATGGGATATACTCAAGTTTACAAACAGGGGAAAGAACAAAACTTTTCCGGACCACAGATTGAAGAATTTTTTCCCCCAAATGCTTGTCTTTGCAAATTAACTTAGGCATAAGTTTGGTTTTTTACCCCACGCCTGAACCCTTCCCCGGATGCTAGTCCTAAAACCATAGAATGCCACAACCTTCTAATGTGCCCATACCTTTTGGTGGGGGGTTTTCCAAACATAAAAAAAAAATGAACCCCTTTTTCCTTAAAATTTTGGATTTCAAATTTACAAAAAAATTTTTGGGTTAGGGTAAAAAATGCCTTTTGTTTGTTATAAATTTAATGGCTCACCTAACATCCAAAAAATGCCATTTTCTTTTTGCACTTTAGGATTTTGGGTAAAATTTGTAAAGTTACTGTCAAAGAACTGGATCCCGATAATTTTATTCTGAAAGCTAATCCACTGTAAGTTTTACTGAATCTTTTTCAAATATGCAAAATTCATTTACTAAACCCCGATTTCTGAAATCCCATGCCAAAGTGATGGCCATCAAAAAACACTACCTTGAATGTTAACAAATCCAAGGATGCCTCCTTCAATGGTTCAAACAGCAGTAATGTTACTTGTTTTAATATCAATTCTAGGTACCACTGTTGACTTTGCCTGCAAGGTGGCTCCTCTCAAAAACCATTTTATGTCTCAGTGAGCTGATAAAGGTATTTCACTACTTTGAATAACAGGAGCAAGTGTCACAACCTGGCTTATTAATGTATTCGGTCTCAGGCCTTTATCTAAATCATTTTGTAAAAACAGCAGCCCATCACCTACTTGACGTTTCCCTAAATCTAATGATTTGTTCTTATACCAAATTTTAAAGCTTTTCCCCAAAGTAGTCTCAAATGTTTTTTATGTTGAAGGTCTTCTAGATGCCAAAATTGTTTTGATCACAGAGTCTTCAGACACCTTCTCCTTCAAAGATTGTCATTGGCTCTTACAATATCAGATCTGGTCTCACTGGTAGCTGATGGGGATGTTCTAGTGACATACTCAGCAGCCAAGGAAACCAAAGGCCTGTGAGGCCAAAAAGGAGCCATGAGTACTACATGTGCCTTCTGCTCCTTTACTTTTTGTATCACCTTGTGAATAATTGGTAATAGTGGGAAAAGATATTACTTTCTTTCCGCCAATCTACTTTAAATGTATCTTGATTTCTGAATCTGCACTTCCATCTAAGGAAAAATATCTTGGCAATTTGTAATTTTTTCCCTATGTGAACAGACCCACAGAAAAGCCATCATATCTTTCTAGCAGCTCTTTGAATACTTCCTGATTTAAAGACCACTCTCTCAGATGGATTGTATTCCTGCTTAAGTAGTTTGCTTGGATATTCAGTGATCCTTTCAAATGAACTGCTGCTGTTAGAGACATTGTGTTCTTCTCCGTCCAGACCACAATTTCCACTACTTCATTCATTAACTGCCTTTATCATGAACCACCCTGGTTGTCGAGCTATTCACCAAGATGTTGTCTGTATGAATCCGGAGATTCTTGTTCCTCACAAGTCTTCAAAATGAAAAATTGCTGCCCTGAGCTTGAACAGATTTATACTGAGTTTTTCTCCTCTTGTGACCGTGTTACCCTGTATTTAGGGGTGCTGGAAGGGACACCCAAATGTCTGAATATTAACACAAATGGGAAATTAACTAGAGCACACTTGCTAGCTAGCAAGAGGCACGGCAACTATAGCGGGGGTCTTAGCCCTATGTCTACAGAGGAAGGTCAATGAGCCAGGCAGTTTCAGAATAGATCAGTTAATGTTTTTATTGAAAAGCAACATACAAGACAAACAGACACACTGCTAACTTAAAAATAATAGAAGGAAAGGAAAAAGGAGATCTTAAGGGTAGGCAATACTACACCTGATCTTGTAGTCCTGCACAGCTGAAGAAAATGAGTCTTAGTAAGATTCCTTGGGGAGCTCGCAATACAGACTGGCAGCAAAGCGGGGTTAAGCTCAAAAGGTGGCTCACCCAACTATCAGAACTAGGGGTTTTTATAGCAGAAATTGTGCCTGGATCCATGTCATAAACTTTAAGAACAAAGTTAGCTTTGAAATGCACCAAAAGGCTTAGAAGTGGGTCAAAACATCCGTGGTAGATCAATCATGCAGCCCAAGTGACAATCAGTGGGCACTTATTATGGTCTTGTTATTTATGGGTGCGAATCAGGCACCTTGTGAGATGAAAGGAATAGATCATCCAGATCCCAGAACAACAACCAAGGCTTTGAAGTGCCCGCCTGAGAGAGGAGAAGTTGGAATTCCTGCCATAAAACGGCTGCTCCTTGTGTTTGTGTTTCCTGAGGACCCTTGCAAATGCATGCGCCAGGGTGCCATATTAAGGTCAAATTATTCAATATCACAAAGGGATATCTAGGGCTATCAAAGTTTATGCTTATATCACAGTTACAATTCCCCCCCCCGAAAATGTACAGTATTGGGACAATATTGGACATTTTCCAATTAAATATTTAAAATTAATTTTAGAGCCAAATAGAGGTCTACTGATACCGGGGTCGTATTGCCTTTTTGGGGAGAGGATATGGCAATGTTTCTAGCTAATAAAAGCATTCCCTAACTAGTAATATCCTATGCCTAACTATAACATTAGCAAAACATTTATTTACAGTAGTAAATGAAAGAGTGAAACAATTTCACAAACGAAAACAATGAACAAATGCATTGGCAATAAATGATGGTAAATGGATGAATCTTCCCAAGGAAGAAAAGCCAATGCAACAATTGCAAATGGAGGAGCAATGAAATACCGTAATTCAAATGCAGGCTTTTATGGATGAAAACAATCCAAAAAGGCAAAACAGTTCCATAAAAATGCGGGCACTGAGTTCCGGGTTTGGGGAGAGACGAGGTGCAAGCTGGAAAGTCCTCTGCACCCCCCCCAGATACAAAAAGAGCCAGGGTGGTGTTTACATTCACAGTACAAACATAGCACTATGCAAACAGTTCAGAAAAATAACAATGATCAGTTGAAAAGCAATACAAGTATAGAAAACGCTCAGATTAGGCAGCTTAACAAATCCTGAGTTCAAATCCTACCACATTTAGTCTATATATATCTTGTAAAGTCACACTAAAAATACATGAAAAGGAAAGAGAGAAAAGCAGAAAGCATAACATCAAGGAAAATGGTGTAGCAATCAAAAAATTGAATGAAGGCAAGAGTTTAATTGAATGTCAGTATTACAAAATTAGATAAACAGTTCATAGGCAAAAGTTCCTGGAATATTAAAAAAAATTGAACTAAAAATACATTCAAAATGGTGTTGTTGTTGTTGTTTTGCAGGTTTGTATAGATGGAGTGAGGAATTAACCCTCTTCAAGTGTCCAAAAATCTATGTGGTGGATTAAAAAAAAATCTTCTGTAATAAAAGCAGGAGGAAAGGGAAAAAAAGTTCAATTGATGAAATGTACCCCATAGCTGGGCTAGTCTGATGGGCTATGCAGTACAGAGTTCAATTTCTTTGAGTAGAAGGTATATCTTCTTCTTCTGAAGCCCTTGAGAGGAAATCTATGCAGGAGGGTGGCTCAAAGTTTTCCACCACCACCCCTAGTATCAAAGTGTAGTCAAGATGCTTTAGGATACAAAAAGAGGTGTCCTTGTTCGATAGCACATGTCTGAATCAGTTGGCTGTCAGTCTTGACACATATATAGTAATTATTAGCTGTCATCAGAGGGTTGAATAGATCAGGATATCTGCATTAAAAGGAAATCTCAAGAAACCATGGCAAAGAGTTCCCGTTACGTGGGCAAATTGAGCCAAATGGCTCTGCAATAGCAGTAAAGTGTCCAGTTCATGGTTGAGCTAGCCAGAGCATGTTAGTTCTTGACAGAATTGGGCTTTGGAAACAGGGACAGCTCAGGAAATCAGGCGAATGATTGTGTGGCGACTGTTGGGGAGGCAGCTGACTGGGATTCCCCAACTGCGGCCACAGGAACATGAAGTCGTCTCAGGCTGGACCCCTCGACAGAAACAGCAGGATTCCGGTAGACACCCCCCCCCCGGTGCCTGCGAAGGTGGAGGCGTCTGGAGGCAATCTTGCTCTATGGGAACGAGTGATCTATGGCTTTTGGGAGAAAGACTGACACCAATTATTACCAATACAAATGATTAATCAAAATAACAACGTGGAGCCCGCTGGGAGCTGGTTCGAACTTGAGTCGTTATAATCTAAAGGGTTGTAAACTGGTGGAGATATAAATATCAGTTGAGTTGTAAACTGGAGGAGAGTCCTCTGACTCAGGACAGGAGACTGCTGCTTTGGGACTGCAGTGGCTCTCTTAAAGTGCCAACAAGCAAAATATAACAGCTCCGCTCTCCCATTCCTCCCTCTCTCTTAAACCCTAAGCTGAAGCTCCAGACCTGATGATGTTTTCCTGAGGGCTGGGGCGGCTCAGACACAGCGCACGAACAGTGGTCCCAAATGAGATGCTCCACCATCACATACAAAACAAAACAAAACAATGGATTCCTGAGGCAGAGCCAAAGACTGGTTGCCTTAGGATAGGCTTTTTGAAGCCAACCAAAAATGTTTATACAAAACTCGCTACACTAACACTATACTATCATTTAACTATATACAAATATCCCCAATGTTGCCTCAGAGTTGTTTAGTAAAACCTTTCCGGCTTAAAGCTTGAAGATTTGTTTCTTAACCCATAAAGCCAGTATGATTATACATATAACAAGAATGATCTGAAAGATGATCAAAAATTTTAATGGATGCATAGCATATCTGGCGATTGTCTGTCCAATGGATGGCCAATTAAAATGTCCCACCAATTCCACAGTGGTTTTTACAACCTTCTGGGCAGCATGGTGAACACTTAAAACAATCTGTTGGAGTGCGTTTGAGACCTCATTTATCTGGTTTCCAAAATATAGTCCCGTTTTTCCTGTCTGGTGTACGAGGTCTCGCACTCGTATGGAATTTCCCACATACACAGCCAGTAACTTACCTGGAGAAGTCAGAAGTGGAGAGTCAGGACACCATTTCTCCTCACGAGTAAACACACAGCCTGTTGGGGTCTGAGTGATGTTTTGGCACTTAAACAAGAATGTCTCCCACAACCATTTAGGGTGACACTGATCCATTTCAAACTTTACTGTGACCAAATACTCCCTGCGGATGTTGCTTTGAATTACTCTCACCATCCTGGAAGCTTCCTCAATCTCCGTTTCTACATGTATGGATACATTCTTATTGGCCACAGCCATGGTCAAACTTGTGCAAAGTCTGGTGTCTGATAGCACCCTAAGGCGTGTGAACAGTTGAAAGGGATACCGCTTCTGATACCAGGGAAAATAATTCCGACCCGCGTAACACAGCCTCGGTTTCTGGGTTCTGATTCTAATCACACACAACCTGAATGTTATACTGCCAGTCAGTGTAGATATAACTAAATTCTGGGGGTATTCCGGGGGCAAATACCACCAGAGGCAACATTGCAAAGGTCCATAGGAACGGATCCATTCTGTCTCCCTGTAGGGGGACACAAAGATGGAGCTCTGTTACTACCATGCCAAACAATATAAACGAGGGTTTCACAACAAAAAGACAGGGACTAGACGGGGCTTAAACAACTACCTCTTCAGGGGGGTTGCCATCCCATGAAGGGAAGCAAGGACCATTCCTTCCTAGGCTGAGCTGATGAAAGAGCACTCACATTGAATCATTCCTTCAATTGAGTCTGTCTGTGGATTCCCAAAATTATTTGCAAGAGCACCAGCATCCGCTTCTTGCTGGAAACTCTATTGAGTAAATTCTGAATCTCTCTCATTTTAGGCAGGACAGTGATTAAAATGAAGCCAAGAGCAGTCGTGCCTCTCTTCAAAATTACCATAGTAACAAAGCATTGGGTGCCTCTGACTGTGAAAGCCAACTGACACCAGAGCAGTTTTGCTGTGGGGAGGGCAGCCAAGTCTGCCTCCCTGGTTGGACTGCAGCAAAGGGGAGCTTGTGGTGTCAAATCCAGGGGCACCAAGGCGAGTGTCATTGCTAACTTGAGCTCTGGCTGGGCATGAGCCTCTTGCTGTTTAACTCTGCAATCCCACCAGGAATTCCCCTGAAACGAGACACAGAGAGGGCGGACTCTCTCCACCAAGGCTTCAAGAAAGCCTCGGGGAAAACTGCAAATCTCTAACGAGGGGCTCAGAGAGGGAACAATGGAGAGCAGGGGAAGCTCTGGGCTGGCTTCCGTTAGTAATGTACTCTCCTTTTTCTGATTCTTGCACCCACTGGCAATGCCCTGTCTCTCGTCAGGCTGGCAAGGGGCTTCCTCCTGAATCCTAGCTTGGTGCAATCCCTCTTGGTGCTCTGAAAGCACAGCTGTCTCAAAAGTGGCTGAACTCGCACTCGGGGCCAAGTTAGAAGGAGCTGTGATCTGCTTTCTTTTTGTGTGCCCTGAGCGCTTGTGTCCTCGAAAGAACTTAAGTTGGGGTCCCCCCCCGACCATATCCAGGCAAACGGATCATGTCCTGGGCGGACTCAGCCTGTCTTGTCCGAGTAGGGGGCAGCACTTTTGGCGCTGCTCCCGAGTTTCCAAAAGAAGCGGCAGGATTCTTTTCCCTCTGGGTCCCAGTGCCTGCCTTCACCGTAGATCTACACCATCTGTTGGGCTTTAGCTGAGCCACCACTTGCTAGGGGAGATCCTGGGACCAAGGGCATCCCTAGTCCAAATCTGAGCAACATCCAGTCAGAGGTTTGTTGTTTACCATGGCTTGGACTGGCTGTTTGTCACTCGCAAAAATATGCTTTTCTAAGGCATCCAAGAGTTCTGAAGTGGGTTTCCCATCCAATGGGGTCCAGTCTATTCCTACACTGCACAGCATGTTTCAAATCTTAGCCCTGTCTGAGGAATACGTCTGGACCGTGGGATCGTATCCACCAGACGTTACTCGGGGAGCGCTGAATTCAAAGGGCTGGTTGGGAGCAGTGGGCTGCTCTGGCGGACTCTCTGCCTTGCCGGGCTGGCTGCGGGAATCTCTGCCTGACCTCTGGGAGAGGGGTGTGGCGTCGCGCGCCAGGGGACTCTCATTTTGGTGACCTGTGTCTCCTGTGTCTCTTCCCTCTCAGAGCTGCCTTCTCCTATGGGGTGCCTTCTCCTACGGGGACGGTCCTGCGTGTCATAGATCGTGTCTCTACGGGGTGGACTGGGACCTTAGGGTCACTCTAATCCGGGTTAATGGGAGGAGGCGGCAAAACTTCCTCCGGCAAAGTCTCTCCAGGAAAGTCATGCACAAACAAGGAGAGGGTGGCAATTTGCTTAAGGCAAGCTGAATGACTAACAGCAGGAGGCTGTTCTTTGATTTGCCCGACCATGAATTTAGCGGTGGCACAGGCATGATCCAGCTCAGCCTCTAAGGCATGCGCTTTCTCTTCCCATGTCTGAGCGACCAATGTCAGATCACTCAATTTCTGGGCTGAGGCTTGTGCAACAGACGCAAAAGTTACCTTGTCTGCTCTCAATGCCTCAATCTCGGCTTGAAGCCGGGCAATCTCTTTTTCTTGTTCTGCTATCTTCCCTCGGATCTCCACTAGGGCATTACTAGCATCTCTGGCCACAAGCCATAAACCCCAAGCTGCCAATGCATCCTTTGCTGGCCCAAATGGGTTTCTGGACTTCCTTGCCAGGGCATACGCTTCACGAACTGCTTCAAAGGGATTTGCCGTCTGGAAAACTGAGTCTTTCCAGGGGCACTTGCCTTTGCTCAACACCCATCTTTCTAGCTTCCCCCGGATCTCTTCCTCACACATGAGATCCTTTACAGTAACAGGGCTCCCTTTAGCCATCTCAACACTTCTAAATTCACAAATTCACAAATCACAAATACACTTCATAAGCTAAACAGGGGACCAGGAATCTGGAGTGACGGGGAGGACCACCTAGGTCCCTTGGGGAGCTCAGGGAGACGAACTCTCTGGAACTTAAAAAGGGAAGAGGGATGGGGAACCAATCTCCAGCCTGCCCAAAGTGGGAAACGACTGGCGGATGGGGGGGTCACCTAGACCCAGGGATCCCTCAGGAGCGTCTCTGTCTGCCTGAAGGAGGAGAACGAACCCAAAGGAACTTACTACACTGTTTGGCCGAGCAGCGGGGGAAGAGGGATAAAAGGAGCCAAAACCAAACCATCCCTAACTGGTTTTCTGGGTGAGGGGTGCCTTCCTCTACCTCAGGTTAAACCGCTAAACCCTAAGACTAGTTTGGGACTCACCACCCAAACCTAGTCGGCTAGCCAAATTTTGAGACGCCGAGACGCACCCGCGCCTTCTGTAACTCAAAAAAAAACAAAAACAAAAACCAAGCCAAATCTCAAGGGGGGGGCAAAGGGGGAAGACGGAAAGAGCAGAAGGGAGTTCTGCTTTTTCCTCTAAAGTGCTTTGTGCTGGTGTGCCTTGCTGCTAAAGTGTTGAATGCGTGTAGACTAACGTTATCCACTAGCGCTAGAATCCCAGCTCACTATAGACTCAAGATGGGGAGGTGATTCCCAGAATAAGACAAAGAAGGGGGACAGATTCCCACCTGAAAGAAAACTACACACAGAGAGAACACACACACACAACATTCCTGCCTATCTGCGATCTAACATTGCTCACTGACCATTCCCTAAGTCAGCAACACCTAATTGAGGAGGTTCGCGATCCCTTCTCAAAATAGGGGTACCGGGGCTGCCTGTGCTACTTCACCAATCTGTATTTAGGGGTGCTGGAAGGGACACCCAAATGTCTGAATATTAACACAAATGGGAAATTAACTAGAGCACACTTGCTAGCTAGCAAGAGGCACGGCAACTATAGCGGGGGTCTTAGCCCTATGTCTACAGAGGAAGGTCAATGAGCCAGGCAGTTTCAGAATAGATCAGTTAATGTTTTTATTGAAAAGCAACATACAAGACAAACAGACACACTGCTAACTTAAAAATAATAGAAGGAAAAAGGGAAAAAAGGGGATCTTAAGGGTAGGCAATACTACACCTGATCTTGTAGTCCTGCACAGCTGAAGAAAATGAGTCTTAGTAAGATTCCTTGGGGAGCTCGCTATACAGACTGGCAGCAAAGCGGGGTTAAGCTCAAAAGGTGGCTCACCCAACTATCAGAACTAGGGGTTTTTATAGCAGAAATTGTGCCTGGATCCATGTCATAAACTTTAAGAACAAAGTTAGCTTTGAAATGCACCAAAAGGCTTAGAAGTGGGTCAAAACATCCGTGGTAGATCAATCATGCAGCCCAAGTGACAATCAGTGGGCACTTATTATGGTCTTGTTATTTATGGGTGCGAATCAGGCACCTTGTGAGATGAAAGGAATAGATCATCCAGATCCCAGAACAACAACCAAGGCTTTGAAGTGCCCGCCTGAGAGAGGAGAAGTTGGAATTCCTGCCATAAAACGGCTGCTCCTTGTGTTTGTGTTTCCTGAGGACCCTTGCAAATCTATGAGCCAGGGTGCCATGGGAAGGTCAAATTATTCAATATCACAAAGGGATATCTAGTGCTATCAAAGTTTATGCTTAAATCACAGTTACAATTGTCTGACTTGATTTCCGTAGGCAATATGCTCCCCAACCTAACAGACTAGCATCTGATGTAATCGTAATATTTCCTGAGGGACAAAGGACATCCCTTTCCTTAGATTCTCAGGTCTCAGAACCACATTAACTCTTTCTTTAGTAACCTGCACAGGAACAGCCCTCAGGAACAGTTGAAGTGGCCTCAGATTGAATCTGGACCAAGGGATTGAGTTGCTGGCACCATCATTCCCAACAGCTTCGTAAGAGTCATTAACTGTACATATTTTCTGCACATCACTCCTACCACTTCCTCATTTGTCTTTCATCTTCTTTCCTGCGACACACACAGCCTACATGGATATCTATTTCCACACCCAAGTGCAGGATTCTCTGTGTAGGAATTAAATGACTCTTCTTTCAGTTTAATAAAAAAACCCAAATCCCAAAAACACTGCATTGTTATCATGAGAACCTGTTCTACTTTGCTTGCAGATCCCACTTTCAAGAATATATCATCTAAGTAGGCAAAGAAATGTATCCCCTGCTGTATTAAATGGCCAATCACTGGAACTAACACCTTGGTATAGAATCATAGAATCATAGAGACCACAGGGGCCATCCAGTGCAACCCCCTGCTATGCAGGAACACACATCAAAGCATCCCAATACACATCCCAACAGATGGCCATCCAGCCTCTACTTAAAAACCTCCAAAGAAGGAAGAGACTCCATGTACTCCAAGGCAGAATATCCCACTGTTGGACAGCTATGACCATCAAGAAGTTCTTCCTGAGATATAAGTGGAATCACTTTTCTTGCAGTTTGACTCCATTACTCCCTGTCCTAATCTCTGGAGCAGCAGAAAACAAGCACACTCTGTCCTCGATGTGACATCCCTTCAAATATTTAAACATGGCTATCATGTCCCCTTAACTATCTCTTCTGCAGACTAAACATAACCAGCTCCCTAAGACTCTCCTCAGCACTTCATGGCTTCACCATTTTGGTCGCCCTCCTTGGATACCATCCAGCTTCTTGATATCCTTCTTGAATCAGGTGCTCAGAACTGGGTACAGTATTCCAAATGAGGTCTAACTAAATAGTGTGGTTATTCCCTTTCCCTTTGATCTAGACACTACACTCCTATTATGTAACCAAGAATCATGTTGGCTTGCTTGGCTGCCGCATCACATTGCTACTTATGTTCAGCCTGTGATCCCCCCAAGATCCTAGATTTTTTCAAACCACTGTTACCAGCCATGTATCCCCCATCCTATATTGATGCATTCCATTTTTTCTGCATAAGTGCAGGACTTTACATTTCTGTTGAATTTCTTTTAAATTCTTTTTGTTAGTTTGGCCAGCCCTCCAATCTGTCAAGGTCATTTTGAATTTTATCTGTCCTCGGGCGTATTAGCAACCCCTTCCAATTTGGTGTCATCTGAAAATTTGATCAGCATGCCCTTCTCCTTCATCCAAGTCGTTGACAAAAATATTGAACAGCACTGGGCCTAGGACAGAACCCTGTGGCACCCCCCAAAAGTCATTTCTCTCCAGGATAAAAAGCAGCAATTCGTGACCACCCTTTGGGTTCGGTGGTTAAAAATTACAAATCCAACTAACGGTAGCCCTGTCCAGCCCACATTTTACTAGCTTCTTTGCAAGAATGTCATGGGGGACTTTGTCAAAGGCCTTACTGAAAACGAGATATGCTATATCCTCAGCATTCCCTTCATCTATCAAGTTTATAACTCTATCATAATAAGAGATAAGATTTTTTGGCATACTTATTTTTGACAAATCCATATTGACTCTTAGTGATTACTTCACTGCTTTCTAAGTAATTGCCAACAGACTGCTTAATGATCTGTTCTAGGATCTTTCCTGGTATTGATGTCAGGCTGACCTGACAATAATTATTTGGGGCCCTTTTCCCCCTTTTTAAGATGGGGACAACATTTGCTTTCCTTCAGTCTGCTGGAACTTCTCCTGTTTTTCAGGTCCTTTAAAAATTATTGTAGTGGCTCAGAAATTACTTCTGCCAGTTCTTTTAATATCCTTGGATGTAATTCATCTGGCTCTGGAAACTTGAATTAATCTAGTTAGCAGGTATTCCTTTACTACTTCTCACCATCCTACACTGCATTTTCTCCACTTCTCCACCCGCTCCCCAACCCCCAGGTTGGGTATTTCTATCCTTTTGGGAAAAACTGAGGCAAAGAAGGTGTTGAGTAGTTCTGCCTTTTCTCCCCCCCCCCCGTTAGCACTTTGCCATCTTCTCCACACAGTGACCCTATCATTTCCTTGTTTTTCCTTTTGTGTGGACATATCTAAAAAAGCCCTTTTTATTGTTTTTAATCTCTCCGGCAAGCCTGAGTTCATTCTGCGCTTTAGCTTTTCTGACCTTCTCCCTACATATCTAGGCTATTTGCTTGAACTCCTCTTTGGTGGTTTCACCATTTTTCCATTTCCTGTACATGTCTCTTTTGACACTTAACTCAGCTAAGAGTTCTTTAATCAATCATTCTGGTTTCTTTAGACACCTGCCATTTCCCCCCTCTTTATTGGCACAGTTTTAAATTGTGCCTTCAGTATCTCATTTTTAAGAAACTCCCATCCATCATGAACTCCTTTCTCTTTCAGTATTCTTGAACATGGAATTTCAGCCAGTATCTCCCTAAGTTTACAGAAATCAGCTTTTTTAAAATCTAGAATGCATGTCTGGTTATACTTGGCTTCTTCTTCCCACTGAATTAACAAATTACAATAGAGCATGGTCACTCCACCCTAAGGATTCCACCACTTCCACACCATTAACAAGGTCATCCCTGTTGGTGAGGATCAGATCTAAAATAGCCGATCCCCTTGTCACCTCTTCCACCTTTTGGACCATGAAATTATCAGCAAGACAAACAAGGAACCTGTTGGACCTTGCTGTCTTGGCAGCGTTTGACTGCCAATATATATCAGAATAGTTGAAATCTCCATGACTACTGCATCTCTCCTTTTTGAATGCGTGGTCATCTGCTTCAGGAAGGCATCATCCAAGTCCTCAGGCTGACTTGGAGGACTATAGTATACCCACATAATAACATCTCTATTGTTTCTCGCTCCCTTAATTCTTACCAAGATGCTCTCAACCTGGCTTCCTGTTAAAGACTCTTGATGCTGAGGTTTGACCAAGGGACAGTGGTCTGAACTGAAAGTGATTCCTGTTGAAGCCAAATCTTAGGAGCTGTCTGCATTTCAACCTCACTGGTACATGCAAGTAAGGCTCTTTGAAATGTATCAATATGAAGTAATCGTTCAAGTCCAGACTCTACAAAACTGTTTGCAGTGTTTCCATTTTGAACCATCTGTATTGTACAAACTGATTTAGATATTTCAAATCCAGTTCAGGCCAGACTCCACCGTAGAGGAGTGCAAGCCTTGTACATCAAGAGTACCATGGGGAAATCCCAGTAGCTGTACTAATAACAATACAATTATTCTTCGACTAAGTTAAAAAAAAATTCTACTGTTCATTTGCTTGACACCACTTGCTAACTCTTACACAACCAATTGGTTAATTAACCAATTGATTAACCAATTAAGCAGGTCTGCCTGCTTCCCTACAGGACCTAACAACGTATGTAATCTCTCTATTTGAGGTTATTATCACCACTTCCTTGCACTGCCCTCGCGTCAGTGATTGGGTGTTCAACTTTCTTGCAACCAAGAATTGACTGTTACCAAGGCTCTTTTCTGCCCTGCCTTTCTGATAGGAATCAGGAGATCCAAGATGGCAACCAGAAGCTGTTAACACAACTGGGAAAAACACTTCACTCCCCTCAGCCTCTAAGAAACTCCATGGTAAGTCCTGATTGGCCACTGTCTCCCTCAGACAGCTTACCTCTTCTTTGTCCTGTAACCCCACAGGCAATCTAATAGACTTGGTTTCCTCCTCTATTTTTCTGCTTTTCTGATGGAGCTTGAGGATTCCCCCTCCACTCTATATTCCGTATCTTTTTTTTGGTTTTTAAAATCTTCCCCTGACAACTCCTTTCCATACTCACTATACCCTAACACCTATCCACTTCAAAATCTCAAATATTCAGTTAAAAACCAACTTATGAATTAGAGAGGGAAAACCTGACCAGCTGGCAAAGCAGGAGAAATAAAACTGAGAGAGGATGAAGGAGTCCAACAGAAGCAACATTCAACTCTTGTCTTGATCAGCTGGCACAAGATTACCCACAGTATGATAGATTGCTACTGAGACCTTCCTGAGAACATGTCTTTGCCATTGACTCCTGCCAGGACTCCTAAACAGGTATTTAAGAATTTGAAGTGTAATAACATGCTTCACTTTCTCAAGCTAAAATAATAAACATCTCCTTTAACACTCATACTCCTCAACTGGTTTTCCATACGCAATCTCATTGTGTTTCTTTCAACCTGTGGCACTCAGTACTATAAACAGTACTTAACTAGGTCTGACTAATGTGGAATTGAGTAGAACTATCTAATTAAAATAATTCAGAAACTATGACTCCCCTAACACAATTTAGTTTTGGCTGCCACATTACACTGCTAATTCAAAATCTTTTATGCATATATGAATGTGAAGTCATGTGTGCTCTATGCATCCATTACACTTGATTTTACAGAGACATACACACTGCAGAACTTTGCATTTTCTATCTGAATTTAATTTGGTACCCTTCATGGGACAGATCAGGGTGTTTTGTGTCTAGCAGAAGTGCCAGACTGCTGCATAAGATGGATGGCGTCAGAGGCTATTTAATGCCCAATCACCTTTTCAATACTTCTTCAGATCTTTGCAGTGTGGAGTACAGGACTTTCCTACCATGAGGATCTGTCAGGCTTTGGAGAGGGTTGATTTAAAGAGGCAGCTTTAGGATTTAGTCTGTGCTGTTCCTGCTGATCATCTGTTGGAGAATTGTCTATTCTTCCTTATTAACTGTTATTTTGTACAGGATCCTTTGTTAATAGTTTAGCTTTTGCATTGGGAGACTGAAGCCCTTTGAATCATAGCTGTGGTGTAGATGTATGTTTGGAGAAACCCCAAAGGGCTTATTATTCATTGGTCTGCCCCTTTACCTCTATTGAGTTTCCATTTGGGGATTTATTTTATTTGCATGGTTTCTTAGGGGACTAGTTTTTAGATGCTTAGGAGCAGTGTGTGCATGGTTGCCTCAATTGGCCCCTCAGGTCTTAATTTTATTTAATTTACCTTCCACTTTCCTTTCCTGTGTTTCTGTGAATTCGGGGTTTATTTTCTTTGCATAGTTTCTGGGGGTTACAGCAGGCATCTTCCTTTTGTTTGATGTTTAGTTTCATTTGTGTTTGTCATTATATTGCCAGATCACTGATTAAGAGTGCTATGAATTAGGTTAGGTCAAATAAAGTGGCCTTAATTTAACCGTCTTATATAGGCTACGTCAAATAAAGTGGTCTTATTTTAACCAATTTTCTGTGTCTGGTCTTGCCATTTCATGCTGATCATCAAAAAAGTAATTTTAAAAATTGCTACTGTTTTCTGACATGTTACCTATTTAGTTCATCATCTGCAGATCTGATTATTTCCTTCCATTCTGTTATCTAAGTGCTCTCCAGCACAGGGAGTCCTTTAAAATACAGAATCTTCCTCACATATTTTATACATATATTATATATTATAATAATATTGTTATTTAATTATGATTAATACATACATTGGGCTTGAAATAACAATATGCCTTATAATTCTATGCAGAATTCAGAAAAGTTATCTTTTTGAACTATAGCTAACCCCCTTGCCAGAATGGTCAGTCCAAAAAAATGACCATTAATGTTCCCAAGATCTGGGTCTCTAGCCTCCAAAGAAAAGTTTCATCTGAACAAACCTCTTTTTCTATGATGGCCACTTGCTTCTTGGCCAGCTTCTCCAGCTCAATGGACGAGTTGTTGGCATGGGTTTCCACCTCCTTCTGCAGCTTGAGGCGGTGCTCATCCATTTCAGCCTTCAGTTTGTTCTCCAGGGCGATCAGCTGCTTCTGGTGCTGGCGCCGCATCCGCTTATAACCTGACATCTGTTCCCGCAACTCGTTCTCCTGCTCATGCTCATGGATCTGCCTTGTAACCTAGGGTCATTAACGGGACAAAAATTAATAAGAAATATCCTTACTTGTAACTGTGATTCTCTGAGGGGTGATCTGTAAATTCCAATATATGGGATTTTGCTCACTAGCACAAAACATATTTAAATGGATTGGGATCTTCAATAAAGCAGTACTATTCAATTAGAGCTGAATCAGAATCTTTTGTTGGGAGCTATGACCACCACTACCCCAACCACACAAGTCAGTGCCTTTCCCTTCCACTCTACCTCAATTCTTTGAAGTCTGTTATTATTCTAGAAAAGTGCAGTTATGGGACATCCATGAAGGATGGGTGGAAGGATGAGTCCATAACCATTTGAAGAATCAGCATTACAGATAATCAATCTGTTCTTCTTTATGACCTCTGTATATCACATACATATGAAACACTAAAGGAAGGCAACAATAATCTGCCAAGACATGTACTGTTGGTATTTGAAGGAAGCCTATAGTGGGATGTTGTTGTTATTGTTGTTGTTGGGTTGCTGTTATATATATCACTGTACATGGCACTTTACAAATTAAAAAAAAATCAAACAGTTCCCAAGCAAACAGTTCCAAACTGATATGCCACAAAGAAAGATGGATAATGTAGCTGTGGGTCTTTGGTAACACGTTTTTTCACAGTCCCTGGGAAGACAATTTTGCAAAAAACAAAACAAAACAGAAATCATCTGTAACAATTAGCCACTTCATTAAGCCTTGTAAAAAGATAGGACATTTCTTTTAAGGATAATTTTAACACAGGAAGAGATATATAAAATGCTAAACCCTTTGTAGTTTTTCTAAAAAAGTACAAATGTAGATAGAATGATGAGACAGGAAACCCTTGACGATGAATTCAGTACAAATATAGTAGAATGATTTCTTGAGAGACTCCAAGGACTTTTTATCTTTGTGGGAGATCAAAAACAGAGCAGAACACAGAAGAGAAGGGAGAAGAATGGTAATCAATTATGGAGGTACTACTTTCATAAGTGAAATGTTACCAGTTGTTGAAAAATTTGTAATGGGCAATATAATTTTGGGAGATGATACCAATAGTATACATTGATCCAAAATTGGACCATATAGCTAAAAATAGTTTTGTTTTAAACCTCTCTTTAGACACAGAGGGATAAAGGTACAGCAATTCATCGGGAAACTTGGTATAGTAGACACTTGGGAGAGGACTCCACCCAAATATTAGGGACCATACATTCTATTCAGGTAAATATCATGGTTATTTTAGAATAGTTCATATTCTCCTTTGAGGAGGAGTTACCGCTACCTAGTATATCAGATCTGTCAGAAACTGAATCCACACGCACAAATAATACAGTGCATAAACACTATTTATTTGGAGTGAGGTACATAGTTCCAAACTTTAGTGAAAAGACTAATGGTCAAAAGGAGATGCAAAAGCTTAAGATTCCCCAAAGTGCCCTCTCCTGTTTCCTAGAGACCCAGAAGCCGTGAGAGCCAAGCAGCACTTATCCCCACATTCCTAGCAATTTTTTATCTAATGGTCTCTGGTACCTAGGCTTCTTTAACTACAAGCAGTCTGTTACATTATACTGGACTACATATCTCATTACTTAATATGGAGGGCATCATGACAACCTGCCCTTCCTGGAAAAAAAAATGCTACATGAAAAGTGAAATGCTGTATGGGTTAGCAAAGCTAAGAAGGGTTAGTGGGAATGGAAATCAGGGACTTCAGAAAAGGAGAAGGAAGTTGAGAACTAAAGACGTTAGGAGAAATAAGACATTCAGTCAGTTGGAGAGGGATAGCAGTCTCCCTTATGGATTCTTCGATCGATCAATTGAGAGGCTCCAGAGAAACAAGGGTTAGAAGTCTGCAAAGGGGCTGGTTTGAGCAAGCTGCTATGGAAAACAGGGTGGATGAGTCTGTATTTTGGAGGCAGAAAAAGTTCAAACCTGACTGCATTAATGGCTTGCTTGATGGGGAAAAGATCAGTGTATTTAGAAGCAAGTTTCTTAGAGGGTCCATCAAAAGCCAAATTTTTTGTGGAGAGGTAAACAAGGTCTTCAGATTTGTAGTTAGGACTGTCTTTTCCTATCAGTGAAACATTTGTGAGCGGCTTTAGAAGATTTAAGTGCAGAGCAAACAGAATCCCAGGTTTGAGTGATTTTGTGAGCCCAGCTGGCAACAGATGGAGGAACGCTTGCCTTGTCTTCTTCAGAGATAGGTGGGAAACGCTTGAATTCTGCGCCATAGACAATTTCAAAGGGAGATTTTCCACTGGAGGAATGTGCAGCCGAATTGTAGGCAAATTCAGCAAATGGGAGCAGAGGCACCCAATTATTTTGGTTGGAGTTAATAAAGCAGGGAAGGTATTGCTCTAGGGTCTGATTAACACATTCAGTTTGTCCATCAATCTGCAGATGATGGCTGCTACTCAGTTCCCAGGACAATCCCGATCGATTTGAGCAGGGAGGTTCCGAACTTGGAAGTAAATATTGGTTCCCCATCTGAGATAACTTGGAACAGCAGGCCATGGAATTTCCAGACATTAGGGATGAAAGGGTCAGCAAGTTTTTCTGCAGTGGGGACTTTTTTGAGAGGAATGAAGTAGGATTGTTTTGAGAAGTGGTCTGTGACAATCCAGATGACATGATGTCCTCGACAATTGGGAAGACCGACTGTGAAGTCCCAGGAAATGATGTCCCAAGGGTCTGAAGGTGCAGGGAGGGGTTTGAGAAATCTGTGTCGTTTCAAGGTAGAGGTTTACAGCTGTTGCATTTAGCACAATTTTTTATGTATTCTTACACATACTTGGCTAATCCAGGTCAGTGGAAAGTTTCCTGGTTGCATGAAGCGTTTTGAGGAAGCCAAAATGTCCGGCAAGTTTAGACTCATGATACCTTCTGAGTACCTCTGGTCTGCAGTCCGAAGGCATGTATAATTTGGTTCCAATAAGAGAAATGCCATTAGTCCAAGTAACTGCAGTAGGGTGCCTGTTTAGCCAGTCAGCAGTTTTTATGGCTTGCAGGAAAGCCGAATCAAGCGTAGAAGAGATCGAAGAGCGGGCAGATTCTTGTGCATGCATGATAATTTGCATTCCCAGTGTGTAAAAGGTGAATAGAGTCTGTTCTTTAGGGAATGGGGACTGGTTAAGCAATTCGTGGTAAGGGAGTCTAGAAAAAGGGTTAGACAATGTATTTGTTTTTCCCGGTTTGAAAACAATCTTAAAGTTGAAACACTGAAAAAATTCAGCCCAACACACCTGCTTGGGAATCAGTTTTCTGGCAGTTTTCAAGGTTTCCAGGTTGCGGTGATCAATCTAAACATGGAACAGAGATTTGGAACCTTCCAAGAAGTGTTGCCAAGTCAAGAGAGCAAAGTGGATGGCCATGGCTTCCTTTTCTCACATCGGCCTGTTACGTTGGGATTCAGAGAATTTTTTGGAGATGAAAGCACACGGTTTCAGGTGTCCATTTTTATTGTGCTGGAGGATCACTACCCCCATAGCAAAATCAGAGGCGTCAGTTTGTATTATTGAATTCCTTTTCTGTGTTTGGGAACAGCAGAAGTGGTCCTGAGATGAATTTGAGCTTGAGTGCGTCAAAAGCAGTCTAGCAATATTTTGTCCATATAATCTTTTTTGGGAGTCTCTCATCAGGATTAGAAGACTTCTTCCAGAGCTCAGTTAGTGGGAGGGCAATTGTGGCAAATCTCTCTATAAAGTTATGGTACAAATTGGCAAAGTCGAGGAATTACTGCAGCTGCTTTCTTGTCTTTGGAGCCAGCCAGTTTAAAATTCTCTCAATTTTGGAGGAGTCAAGATTTAGGGTGTTCTTATAAATCCAATAACCGAGGTAGTCAAAAGTCTGAGTGTGAAATTCGCACTTTAGAGAGTTTCACAAGGTCATTGTCTATGTACCTCTGCAATACAGTGCAAACAAGCTCTACGTGTTGAGGTAAGAGTTTTGGAGTAAGATGTCATCCAAGTAAACAACTACACCATTGTACAGAAACTCTTATAACATAGAGTTAAGAAACATTTGGAATACTGCAGGCCCTGCTTGCTGTCCAAAAGGAAGAACAGTCCATTGATAATTTCCCAAGGGGGTAGAGAAAGTAGTGAGCCATTCACTGTCAGGATCCATCCTAATCTGATGGAAAGCCTCCTCGAGGTCCAGTTTCGTGAAGTACTTGCCTTGGACCAGTTGCCTCATTACGTCCACCATGAGCAGAATCAGGTAAGCATTAGGCAGCACTGCCTGGTTTATTAAATTGTAATTCACAATTAGTCTAGGATTAGTCTCCTCTGTCCCGTTTTTGCTGGGAAAATATCGAGCTTGCCGTGGAGGTGGAGAAAGGCTTAATAAAGCCATGTGGCAAGTTTTTGTTCAAGAATTTCTTTAGGGCCTCTAGCTCCTGTTTGTTCATGGGGTAAATTTTTGGTTTGGGAATTCTGGCGCCATCTACCAGCCTTAGTTTACAGTCAAAGTCTCTATGCGGCAGGAGTTTATCTGCTTCATGGTCTTCAAACACTTTCTGCGGGTCCCAGTACTCCTGTTGGATTTTCTGCAGTTCTTCAGTGCTAAGCCTAAGATCTGTGTTTGGTTTTGATAATCCATCGGGGGGGGGGTAGTTTGGTTCTTTGGCATGGGTTTTGCCTTTTTTGCTTGTTTTAGGATGCCTCAGGTCCAGTCTATCTTGGGATTATGTCTGTTTAGCCAATTGAACC
>CAOLHI010006867.1:0-22995 GCA_948474755.1 Ctenosaura bakeri
ATTTGCAAGGCTCTGTACAGATGGAACTTTGCAATTCCTCAAGCACAATTTATTAGTCTCTGCTGTCTTTTAGATTTCTGATGGTTTTCTATTCATTTCAAAAGGAGAAAACAGACAGGTGGATTTGCAAATATATCAAACATTTTTGTGGAAGATTAGAATCTTCAGTTACACAACACAGAATGCTGAAATCATATCTTAGTATAGTAGAACAAAGTATTAAAACGAGGGCATTGGGATGAATTCACACACACAAAAGCTCAGGGTAACATACATATGCATATACAGTTGGCCCTCCACATTTTCTAGGGTTGGGGCACAGGGCCCCCACAAACGTGGAAAAATCACAAATATCAAAATGTACATGTGTCTGTATAGCATTTATTTCTATACCGCTTATCAACTGAGTGTTATCTAAGCAGTTTACAATGTATTTTAGCTAATTGCCCCCAACAAGCTGGGTACTCATTTTACCGACCTGCGGAAGGATGGAAGGCTGAGTCAACCTTGGAGCCTGGCAGGATCGAACTCACAACCTTATGGTTGCAGTACTAGCATTTAACCACTGCGCCACCATGGTGTCTGTGGCAAGAAGGGCCAAGGCATGGTGGGGAGAGTGGACACCCAGGGTCCAAACCAGGTCAAGGAAAGGAGAAAGAAAGTGATGGGTTGACATGGTGGCCCTATATTTCCTTTCTCTTGCCCATCTCCTTCCTTGGGTATGGGGAAGCATCCAGAAAGAGTTTGTGGTGCTGGGAAAACAGGCTGGTAGCCATCAGCTGGCCAGGCAGTGGCTGGTGAAGGAAGAAAAGGACCAGACATATAGCCTGGTCAGAGCTACCAAGAGGGAAGGATCCTCCAGAAAAGAAGCACTTGAGGTTAGTGTAGAGGGGATGGAGAAGCTCACAAATAATCAAACCCACAAAAGTGAAACCTGAAAATACATTTGGGGGCCAATTATATCTATTCCAGGGTAGTACATGTGGTTCTCTCCCCCGGCATGCCTTCTCTCTTTCTTTCCATCTCTCTTTCTGTGTTTATGGCTGTGTGTGTAACAACAAGGAGGAGAAAACAGAAACATATGAATAAAGGCTGCATTTCAAATTTGATTAAGAAACTGGCTTAGGAAAAAATGAAATAAACTTCTATTCTATCCTATCCTATTCTATTCTATCCACTTCTATCTCAGAACAGGAAAGTTACTTAGAAGTCTACATTCCTGCATAGGAATATTATTTCCTCCTTAGAAAAATGTGATTCCTGTTTAGAAAATTCTGTAATTGGTGACTTATTGGACACAAAATTTGTACTTGGTTGGTTTGCATAGAGAACAGCATTTTCTATATAGGTAGCAACATTTTTTTCTATGTAGGAAATAATATTTCTGTGAAGAAAAATATTTTCTGCACAGAAAAACAAATTGCTGTTTTCTAAGCAAAACAATCATATGTGAATTTTGTGTGCAAAATGTCCTGAACTGCAAAAAGGCTTTGTGATTTTCAAAGACTTTCCTCCAGCAGGAATAAAATTACTATTTGCTTCCTTTGAGAAGAAGAAAATTAGTGAAGAATTGCAAAGCATAGTTGAAATTCAACAGAACCATGAGTTCTGCCTGAGCTGATTATTACAGACAAAGTAATAAATACTTCTGTGTGTCCGGGCTGGCAGGATTTGGCTCCTCTGAGCATGAGCAGAGTGCTATCTGTGAAGCAAGGCTTTGCCGCAGCAGAGAGTCCCAGAGAAGCAGAAAAAATTCCAGAGGCTCATTATTAGGCTTAGAGTACTGATTTATTCCCGCACTCTAAGATAAGACTTAGCAAAAACAGGCTTGCTTTCCAGCAATTAGACAAAGAAGAAAAACAGAAAATAATGGAGAAAAATTGGGTAGCATCTCCTCTTACAAATAGTATACTGCCAATAGCATGGCAGGTCCAGCTAGGGCAGCTAACTGGCAGCTGGTCAAGGCAAACACCAGCCTTTTTATGCTATCTTGTCACCCTGAAACTAGTGGGGTGACCCAATCAGTGCTCTGGTGTGTGGCCTTTTCTAATACACAAGACATAGCCATTACAATCCTGCTGGCCTTGCACCTGGCTGTCTGGCCACACTGCCTCTTCCCTCTGCCATCCACTTAGAGGAAACCTTTGCCTGCCCGGCAACAACCTTGACAGTGTGTATGTTATGATATAATTTGTGTGATTCAGAGTGCCTGGCTACACCTGAAGATAAAAATGTGAAAAATGGGACTATGGTGATTTTAGTAATTGAGCATGCCTGTGATGGAAGAAGCTAATAAATATTCCAATAATCTTTGGATCCAAAGCTAACAAAATGAATCCAAATTAACAAAATGAATTTCAACAGAGAGAAATGTAAGGTCCTGCACTTAGGCAGAAAAAATGGAATGCACAAATATAGGATGGGGGACACGTAGCTGGATAACAGTACTTATGAAAGGGATCTAGGAGTCTTGGAAGATCACAAGCTGAACAAGAGTCAGCAGTGTGATGCTGCAGCCAAGAAAGCCAATGCGATTCTTGGTTGCATCAATAGGAGTATGGTGTAAGGGTACCACTCTATTTTGCTTTGGTTAGACCTCGTTTGGAATACAGTGCCCAGTTTTGGACACCTCATTTCAAGAAGGATATCAACAAGCTGGAGCGTGTCCAGAGGAGGGTGACCAAAATGGTGAAGGATCTGGAAGCTATGTCCTATGAGGAGCAGCTTAGGGAGCTGGCTATGTTTAGCCTGGAGAAGAGAAAGTTAAGAGGGGGCATGACAGCCATGTTTAAATATTTGAAGGGATGTCATGTTGATGAGGGAGTGGGCTTGTTTTCTGCTGCTCCAGAGACTAGGACAAGGAGCAATGGATTCAAGCTGCAGGAAAGGAGATTCCACCTGAACCTCAGGAAGAACTTCCTGATGGTCAGAGCTGTTCGGCAGTGGAGTATGCTGCCTCGGAGGGTGGTGGAGTCTCCTTCTTTGGAGGTTTTTAAGCAGAGTCTGGATGGCCATCTGTTGGGAATGCTTTGATACGTGTTCCTGCATAGCAGGGGGACTGGAGGACCCCTGTGGTCTCTTCAGCTCTATGATTCTATGATCTACTTACCTGCTTCTGGGAGTGATGGGACCATCAGCTTTGGGTCTTCATATTTTCGGGGCATTTAGTTTCACTTTCCAAGAGTATATCAACCTCTATTAAACTAATATTCCATTCTTTGTCCAAAAGTGTCGGAGTGGCATACAAGAGACTGACTCAATTTTATCGTTATAACAAACCTTTAAAATTGGTTAGGCTGAGGGAAAACATTTGCCCAAGGTCACCCAGGAAGCTTTAATGACTGAACAGGGATCTGATCCTAGACTGCCACATGCAAATCCAGCACTCTTGCTAGCCTGTATAGCTTATTTCAGACTTCATAACCATAATGGCTCTTGATGTCTGTATATTCAAAAGGCGGGAATTGGGTTTCTCTTTTCAGGGTTGAACTTTTGAGATCAATATCTGCAAACAAACCTGTCAAGAATAAGAATGATTAGCAACTCAGAATTTGAGGGTCTTAGATTTAATTCCCCCACTGGTAAGGGGTCAGTTGTCTGCCACTGTCAATCATTCCATAGGTGACTCACCAGTCTGAGATAAAATATATCTGTTAGACGAGCAACCTCTTTCCTTGAAATTAACACCTGTGAGAGTAAGACAGTATTAGTCGCTCTGAGGTCATTATGGCTGATTTTACACAGATTTTGTCTCAGAAGCATAAATTGAATAACATGAGGAGAGCTTTTGTTGGACCATTTAAGCATTCATAGCATGGAGAGTAGGGGTAAAATCCCTAAAGTGCTAACAACTCCTCAGTGCTCCCCTGCAGCAAAGTTCATATGGTATCTTCATATCTCAAACTTGTGCCAAACTGTAGAAAAAATGTGGAAATCCTTTTTTTTTTGGGGGGGGGGGTGAAGAAACAAGAATCATTTATGCTTCCTATTTTTCTTGCAAATCTTACTGTCTGAAGAGATTTTTGCCTAATTGCATGTGGATGTCATTTTGTTTTATTTGTTGATTATATACAACTACCCTCTTTGAACAATGTCCTCATAAAATAGTTTGCAATAACACTCCAGTTTTCTAAACAGAATGCTCTACTGGAAACAGCATGCATATCAGGACTGCAAACAGAAGAGATTTTGATATTTTGAAATGTAACCCATGTCCTCTTGCTCCCACCTTGAAGTACATTCAAATATATTGTCCTTGACTTGAATATCCCTACAGGATAGCACTGCCTGGAGTAAGGCCATTTCTGCACTACACTGTTACAGTGCTATTATTCCACTTTCAACATCCTATGAAATCCTGGGGTTTATAGATTAGGGAGGGGCATTTAGAATTCTCAGCCAGAGAGCTCTTTGGACTCAGGAAACTACAAACCCCAGAATTCCACAGGATGTTGAAAGTGCAATAATAACACTATAACAGTGTAGTGTGGAAATGGTCTACATTTTAAGTGCTAAATTTTCACATGCAACAATAAGACTACCCTCCCTAAAACTGCCACATATCTCCTATACCCATTACCTCCTTTGCCAAGGCTAAGGAGAAGACTGGCTATGAAAAAGAAGCTTCCACTTTGGTGGTAGCTTCACTACCATCTAGCATGGCAGCCACTTCCTAAATTATGCTTACTCTTAAATATAGTTAGTGAAAACAAAAGTACAGTTTGAAGTTGACTTGTTTTGAGAAACCATAGTTAAAATTAACCATATTGTTGAAAAGCAAAAGATCCCTCCTTGCCCCTCTGCAAAAAAAGGAGTGGATGTGTACAGAAGCATTGCAGAAGTCTAAGCCTTTTCTTGTAACATTCAATGGACAAGGTCTTGCATGGGTACATTTCTTGGGAGTGAAGAAATGAGGGTGTGCTCTCAAATGGAGTACCTCTGCCCCTTTCTTTCTCCTAGTAGCCTAGAAAAGCTGGCTTTTCATTGCTCAAATTGTCTCTTCCCTCCTCATACTTCCATAGCAGTAGCAATAGCAGTTACATTTTTATAGTGCTTATCAGTGCAAAGCACTCCCTAAGCAGTTTACAATGTGTTAAACTAATTGTTCCCAACAAGCTGGGTACTCATTTTACCAACCTACCAAAGGATGGAAGGCTGAGTCAACCTGGAGCCCTGCAGGATCGAACTCACAATGTTGTGGCTGCAGTACTAGCATTTAACCACTGTGCCACCAGGGCTCATCTTTTTGGTAAGAAAAAGCAGCAAGGGGCCTTCCTGAGACTTGAATCGCTCCTGGATGGTGGCAGATTTTGGAATGGGCAAGATAATAGGTTTCTGGAAGCCATCCAATACAGGGCATATGTACAGGTAAGCTACACTTATATGCATGTAAATCACTAACAGAATGCCAGCCAATGCTGTTTTCATGTAAAAGCCAAATCCAGGATCTGTAGAACGTTGTCCAGCACAGATATTTTCCTGTTTGAAAATATGGAGAAAAACATCTCAATAGAATATTGATTATTTGTTTATTGAGATATTTATATCCTGTCTTGTATATTAAAGATCTCATGGCAGCATACAATAAAATCAATCTGACCAACCTAAAACAGTGTAAACAATAAAAAATAAAACTATAATTAAACAAAATTAAACAAAAAAGACTATGCTGCTTAAAGCTTACATTAACCATGCTTGATATGACTGATCTTTCGAAGAACATTTATCTCATGTCTTTTATGTCTGATTATTCATATGTTAGGTTTATCAATATTGTTATTAAATTTTTGTATACACATTTATCTTTGCATTGCATTCATTTCATTAATATAATTTTTAAAAATTATTTTAAATGGCTAAAATACACTTAATCATTTGACAAATTAAAAAGAGGAAGATTAAAACTAGTTAAAATAGGTTAACGTAGAATAAACATGCACACACACAGACATGCACTCACTAAATAATCGGGAAAGATGTTGCTCAGTGTTGAAACACAACAGCTCTAGTGGAAGAATATAGGAGATAATTTAAACAGCAAGCATTTTAGGCAAAAGAATTCACAACATATATCCTGTTCACTTGCAAGAAAATTAAAATATGCAACAGAGAAATGGACCTCACAAAGCTACAAAAGCTGTGCCAGATTTTTTTTTTTAACAAAAAGCACAATATTTAAAGATAAATAGCTCTAATTCTAAGTTTACTATGTAGCTGTCAGCCAGAACTTTCAGCAGTACACTACGCATAAACACTGAACCAGAAAACTCTCCTGGCATTGACAAAAAGCCATAATCAAAGCCGAATGAATGTTTGGTTTAGAGAGCTTGTTTCCATCAAATTTAAATGACTTGAATAACTTAACAATAGATTTGTTGGTGGCAGCCTCCCTCTTCCTCTTCTTTTGTCAAAAGCCATGGTTTAAACAAGGGCCCTTTCTGCAGCTTACTTTCTCATGCTGCTGGAGTGTGGGCCTTGCATTAAAAGCCTGGGCAGGCAGGGTCTCGCAAGCCTCCTGCTTCCCTGCTGCTTGGGCTCCGCAGCTCCTTCCTGCTCACACGAGAGCCCCAACTGCACCCTGCCCCTTCCTTCTGCAGTGCAGCCTGGGAGTTGTAGGCTGCACTGAGAAGTGGATGCGCAACAGGCCCAGCTCGAGAGGCTCCGCACTGCAGGTGAGTGCGGCCCAGGCCCGTGAGCCTTGCGCAAGTGCAGCTTATTTTCAGCTAAAAGTCTAAAATAAGAAAATGCATATTTTCTGCGCTTGCGGGCCTTGAGCATGGCGGAAATGGAAGTGCATCATGCAGACCACTCCTGACATTTACATGACGCTCAAGGGGCCCTTTCGCTTCTAAACTGCCATGCGAAAAGGGCCAAGGAGACACTCAAAATAATTTTATGCTGTGCTTGGTACAGTGTCCATTGATAACTGGCCATTTTAAGTGTGTCTCACCATGCTGCCATGAGTGATACCTAAGGATGGTGTGAGGGAGCATGCTAAAATTCAGCCTATGTTATTGGTGAGACCATGCACATAAGACAAGAACAATCTTGAACAATTAATGTGTGGTTAATGTGTTATTAATATATAACATAGTTAATTGAAATCCAAAATGGTAATATATTTTGGACAGGTTCTGCCTACAAGTATATCTCACCTTAGAATTACAAGAAAATGTAGCCCTGCCAGAACAAGTGTCTGAAAACTGGGATAATATTTCAGTGTGAAGAGTGAACAGTAATTTTAAAAAGCACACTTAGTTTGTTCCAGATTCTATCCGGCATGCAATGCAAAACAGAACTGTTTCATCTTATTGCCAGAGCCTACAACTTTCTGGTTGTCATATGTCACATATTTTTGCTTCCTAGCCTCGCTTCAAGGCTTCAGGGCAGAATACAGTGGTTCCATTCGGATAATATCCTTAAGTAGTTCTATTCTAATAATAATAATAATAATAATAATAATAATAATAATAATAATAATAATAATAATAATAATAGTCCCCCTTATGCTGTATTCATATGCAGGAGACTATAAGATTAAAGACAGTCAGGACATCATCCCTGGTGTAACACATCATGGTTGCCTTCTCTCTGCCATTATCATCCATAGACTTGCATGGAAGTCTGGTGCACAGAAACACAGGGGACAAAGAAGCATAGGAAAAGTCCTGAACTAACTTTCTAAACAAGACCTCTATGTTACCAGGCCATACACCCCAACTCCATGATATGGTTTAATTGGCAAAATACTTAAATATTAAATATCCTGCTATAACTGAGAGCTTGCTGGCAAAGAGGAACTGCCACACATGTGTTAGGTCAGACTGAGACCTCAGAGCATGGCTAGGTCATAGTCAGGGAAACTCCAGAGATAATGGACTAGTAGATGTCCCTCAACAACTCAACCATTAGAAACAATAGCATCCAAAACTGCTTCCAAAGAAGAACTGATTGTCTTTGAACTTCTCCCTTTGTCAATTGAAACTCTGCCTTTATTCCCTCACCTGTCCCACCATTAAGGAGCTATCACAATTCCCATCAGCCCCTTTGTTACCTAATGCTAAAGCTATTAGCTCATTATGGACCAGACTCCATTGTCCACTCTCTGTGCCCGATTGTCTGCTCTGCCAGAGAGTCATTAACAGCTTCTCCCTCAGGGTCAAAAAAAGATATTGAAACCCTGGCTCTGAGATGACCAACTTGTAGTCCTATAGTACTTCTGCCTGCTAGCCATCACTCTGCCGCTCCAATTCCTGATCTGGTACTACCCTTGGAACCTTGGTCTGAGCTACAGCACCTCACCTCTTCACTTCTGGATAGGTATATATCACCCACTTCACCCTAAACTCTCGCAGTCCCATCATTTTCTCCTTTTTCCTTCAGTTAGCTTTCTGTGATTGTGAGACTGCTTGGATCTTGTGTGAGAGAGATTGTTAATTCTCCCAATAAAACAAACATTCTTACTTTTGTATCTACAGCTGGTTCTTCCCTGCACTAGTACCGGTATACACAGGTGTTAAAGATCTTATAAGGTTATCCCCCTCACAGGCCTCCTCTTTGAGCTAATTTTCCCCACTGTTTCATGGAGCCACTGACATCACGGGTGAACCCCTGAGTCACTGACATTTTGGGGTAACATGTATATATCACATACTGGGGCATTTTATAGCAAGTCCACTTTTTGAGTGATTGAACTGATGTGACAGAGGTATTCGTTTTTGCAATGAAGACTACTCTTCCTTTGGTTCAGCAACCTCTTGTTATTTCATGCAATGTTTTGTGAAAACCCAATGGCTCCATCCTCCACTATGGAGCTTAATCCTGCAAAAAGACACTATCTTATCTATTTTCATAAAATCATGAAGTTAAAAGTATTTATCATTTTGAAGCTTTGAGCCTTTTCGCAGCTTATCCTTTCGCGGAGCTGGGTTGCAGTCTTCACGCAAGAAGCCTGGAGAGGAAGGCTCTCACAAGCCTCCCACTTGGACTCTGCAGCAGTGTCCTGGTTGCGCGAGCATCCCGCCCACACCCCACCCCTTCCTTCTGCACTGCAGCCTGGGAGTTGTAGGCTGCGCTGGAGCAGGTAGTGCGGCTGGTGTGGCTAAGGAGGCTTTGCACAGCAGGTAAGTGCGTACAAGGCGCCCAACCCATGCGCGAGCGCACGCCATTTACAGCTAAAAGCCAAAAATAAAAAATGCATATGCGCTGCGCATGAGGCTTTTGAGCATCGTGTAAATGGGAGTGCGTCATGCAGACCACTCCTCACATTTATATGACGCTCAAGGGGCCCTTTCGCTTAAGAAACGCCGTGCGAAAAGGGCCTTTGCTTGGAAAAACATTCTTTCACAAATAAAATTAACAACTTATTTAAGAAGTAGAGCTGATATATGTGCTTCCAGTACCTACTACTGGGTAATCAGATCACATGGCACCTTGTCACAGTATTCATTCCAGTAAGCAAGTATTTTCAGGCACATGAATTATAAATCCAAGGATTTGTCAAGGATTCAAAAAATATATTGCTAACAAACAGAAAAAGGCCCTATTTTACCTCAGTTCAATCCACAATGGGCAACAGCTGTACACTGCAAAGAGACTGTTTTTTTTAAAAAAAAAAATCTTTAGTCCACTCTCACTTAAGCAGCCCATCATATGGACCCAATTGTAGCACTGGCGCCTCACATCACTTTTAATGGTGTGAAGAAGCAAATCTTAGGTCAGTTACCACAATAATTTTAAAACATCACTGTGTTTGCGAATGGCATGTCTGCCAAGAACTGGCTACCCTCAAGTATGCAGTTGAACATTAAAACAGAAATGGAGAGGCCAGCTTGTTCTATAGAAGGTAGGAAGAGGAACAGCTCACTATAAATGAATTGTAAGGTGTATTTAGGAAGTTTGAAATGGCACAAGCATAGCTATAAATATTGGATCTCAATGTGCAAGCTAGGCTTTCCCAGGAAGACAAAGATAGTTGTCATAGGTAGGAATGAAAATCATGCTGAGCCAGGCCAGATGGCTGAAACGCAAGCCTGGATCAGCTAAAGAGGATATTAACCATATATATATATATGTATGTCAGAGTTAAGTAACAGACTATAGTCATTTTCACATAGGATAGTAAAAATGTCATTGTGGTTATCTTATGTTACTTGTGAGGTTGTGTGAACCTCCTTAATGTGGGACAAAAAGCAGAAAAGACCCATTTACTTAAATGAACACACATGATAGCTAGTATACAGTTTACATTTGTGGCACAGATGCTTCGAGTGACATGTGGGCAAACAAATAAATGAAATACCCTGGGTTCTTCATCTTTCATAATTATTTGCAGTGTTTTGAGCAATGGAGTAACCTTTAATTGACTTGAAACCCTTTCCTACTCTCTGTACTAGCTCACAGATGTCAACACCATGGGTGTCCTACATGTTCTGAAATAAAAGAATGGAGCCATGGCATGCACTCTTTCCCTATGTGAACTGAAAACTGCTTGAATGCCTTTGCAGACGCAAATAATCTTCCCACACAATCCACCTATCCCTTTTGTGTGTTTACAATCAACTATGAAGCACAATTACATTTGCTAGCATATGTACAAGATTTGAGTCATTGCATCATATCACATATGCAAGAAGCCTAACTTACTTGCATACACAACTATACAACATATGTGAGGCATAAACCTGCAAGGTGTCTGATGTGTAAGTATAGAGTATGGATGCAACTGGGCCTCTCCTAAGGACCCCAAACTTTACACGAGTTTGAGGAAGATACTGATTTCTGCCAAATAAAATATCTGTCTTTATTGTGTCCCGGTTATATTAGGATGCTTAAAACAATTCATTGTCTGCCACACACATTGATGGATTAATGAGCTTCAATATGACAAAATTTGAGAGCATCTCCCATGAACTGTGGTTATTATATATTTAAAGCCCACACTCAATGTAGGTTACAATTTTAAAAAACTAAAATATAAACAAACAAGAGATTACTAAATTAAATTTTGAAGCAATATGGAAGATATTTGTGGAAAAGGTATTAATAAAAGAGGAAGGTGTCACACCTTCACAAGAAAAGTTACAATTTTGGAAGGTGGAGTAACTTGAGATATATTTGGCTCTGGGGATGGGTACACTTAGTAACAGCAAACTTAGTAATATGGTTATATTCAGTAATAGCAATAGGTTAAATTTCGTTTGAAAGGGATAGACATAAGAATGAAATTACTAATATTTTTAAAAATGCTAATTATGAGAATAAATAATAACAATGGGTATAATGAGAAAGGGATTCAGATACATATAACAAAAATATATAATCAGTATGATTTACAATATGTTGAATAAGTATATTATATTAATGGACTTAGAAATAAAAATGTAAGCATTTTTCTGTTGTAACTTTTTTTCTTTCACCTTTATGTTTATCACATTATGGGGTTTTTTGTTTGTTTTTTCTTTTATAATTAATTTTAAAAAATTACTAAATTAAAGCAGCCACTTTAAAAACAAAACAAAAACAAAATAGACTAGACCTGCATCATATGTCAAGTACCACCCAGAATAAATGACTTAAAGAAAGCCAAGGTGTCCATGGCCAAACGACTGAAACATTTTTGCAGACTCACAAACAGTTCAGTATAGGTAAGTGGTTTATGCTTTGATTTGTCAAAAAAGCTTTGCAAATCATTTGCTACAGACAACAATGGGATATGCAACTCATTATGGTGTTAAGACTTGCTGTACCAGGAAATAATAGAGCACAATGATAATTGCACCGGTATCACCATTTGCACCAGTGACCATTTGCACCCAAAAAATAAAGCCTTCCTTGTAGATAATTGCCAACAGAAAAGTACCCTTAAGGATAATAACCATGGCTTCAGTTCAAAACAACATTTAGTACAGAGAAAAATTTTCAATGAACACACAGAGACCAAACATCTGGGGATTACCTCTGAGAGCAAACTGCTGGTGCAAATGGGTACTTTCTCCTAAGTGTTCTTGCTGGTCTGTATAAATGGGGTTTTTAGTTTTTGATCATGCTGGGGAAGGAAGAAATATAAGCCCCCCTTCTTAGCTAATATGCTTTCTGGTAAAGATCCTTTACATAAACACATGTATGTGATTAATAAAAAGGGAAGTATAATTCAGCAGAGTCCTGACTATGCTTGCTCAGAGCCAAGCTACATAGCACTTACACACTTACACACTTCAGTACTTACACACAATTTGGCCCTGAGTAAACATGTTTCGTATTTCTTTGTAAATCAGTCCATTGTTCTCCTACCAGTCATTACCTGAATTGGCATTTGCTTTGGTCTTATTCGAAAATTTGGCCTTGAAATGAAAACACATAAGGCCTGATTATTAGACACTTGTTCTTCCTGTGTGCAGCCAGGATCCTGTATTGCAATTTCCCCCCTTGTTCTCTTTCAGTCTCAAGTTACTGTTTGCTGCAGGTGCACAAACTGCTTTTGTTGGCATTCCCATTGTTTCCAATGGTGTCAATGTGACTGTTCCTGCTTCACAAGTCTCTCTTGTAGTTCTTGATGTTTCCGAAATATATCATATTTCATGAGAGGATCCAGCTGGTCTGGAAGCTGAGGAAGGACAACAGGGTCTCCAACACATTGTTTATGAGAGAGCATGCTTTCAGCAATCTCTGTTGTATAGGGTGTTAGCTTCTTGTTAATTCCACACTTGAGATTCAACTAAGCAGTCCTTGCCAGGAAAAAAAATGCTTCTCATACAAATGTTCCAGCATGTGCAAAGCACAGAGAGAATTCAGGAACCAAAGGCCAAATCCTATAATCTGAATTACTGTTGCTAAGAGACATTTGAAGGCACCAGTTTGCCATTGCCATGGAGAATATTCTAGAGCTGCCAACTGCTTTACCAAGGACATGTGTTGCTTTTATGTTCTTGTTTTCACTCCTGGGACCTGACTGTACAACCTACTTTATAAAACTAAGAGATAAGCTCTGTACGTGATACATTTTTATGGTTAGACATGTATAAAAGAAAGAGAGAGACTTGTGATATATTGTGGGGTTGGGGGAGAGAACAAGACCAAGGCTTAATGTACAGAGCTTCACAGTACCGGATAAAGCCATCTTCAGTTCCAAAACTTAATACAAGAATATCTGGAATATGAATACAGATAAAATTAAACCCTGTAATGTACAGAGAGTCTTTAATTTACTTTTCAGAACTCATGTAACACACCACAGACCTCATGAAACATGTAAATAGTGGACTGGTCATGTGGTATTGCTTTCGCTGAGTTATACCTTTTCAATCTGCAGTTAGGAGATATGATCTTCATAAGATTTCCCCTACTCCTCCAAAAAACTTGCTCATATATATGCAGAAAAAAATGTGTCAGAGATAAGAGAAAATGTGTAGGCATTAAAATTCCCTTGCAAAGAGTTTCTTTAAAATCTGGAGGTACTTTAAAAGAAAACTGTTCTTCATCTGTAATGTGAGAGCACACACACACACACACCCTCAAGAAAAGCTGCATTACACATTTGTTCAAATTGTGTGTTTCTACTCTTAGCTGTGCCCATGAGTCTTTACAAACCAAGTGAAAAGAACAAGATTTAGGGCCCAACTAGATACAATGCTATATGTGTCTTTGTGTTTAACATGCACTTGTAGAAATGCAATTACTGCATACAGAGAGAGGAAATTTAATCCTTTTCTTCCCTCCTGTTGTCCTGATTGAAATCACCCCTCAAGCTCTTCTATTTGAATTTGGAGAAATTTCTCCATGGGGACCAATACATGAGTCGTTTTTGGATTAAGTATGGATGAGATAACCCCTCTCACAAATTTAAAATGGGGAAAAAAATGGAGAACAAATGACCCTCCATTGTTCCAGAAGGCTCAGAAAAGGACAAAGTAGACCCCTGCTATTCCCCGAGAATCTTTCACTATTAGAGCCTTTCTGCACAACGTTGCCATCATGCCACAGCAATGGGTTGTTCTTGGTCCAAGACCTTTGCTACCACATGACATCATCACTAACCAGCTGCTGTTGTGTTCCTAAGCATTGCAAATCAGCCCTATTTCATTTCCAGAAAAAAATCCGTTAAGAGGCACTTTTAGTGCTACAATCCTGTCAATTGGGTGAAGGACAGCTCCAATGAGAACTACCAGAATTCCCCAGTCAACATGGCCACTGTTCACAGCACAGCTGTGAGATTCTGGAATATATAAACCAAAACAGTACATTTTCCAAGTCCCAATCAGCACATAAGAACCTTGTTGTTTCAAAGCAAAGGTCTATTTCGTTTTTCCCAGTGTGTGGCCTATGCAAAGCAGGATTTGAAAGCAAAGAGCTTTCTTCCATTATTGTCTCCCAGCAAATGGCATTCAGAAGGATGTTGCCTTAGTTCCTCAAGCTATAGCCATATAGCCATCATGACCAATGATAGCTCATCCTTCATAAATATGTATAATCCCCACATAAGCCCATTTATGATACTTATCATCACCACCATATGTTAGAATATTCCACAGTTCACTATATACTAAGTGAAGAAGTCATTCCTTTTGTTTCTCCAGTCTCCACTGTTCAGCTTCATTGGACAATCTCAGGATCTAATATTATGATAGAGGGAGAAAATATCAGTGTCTACTTTCTCCACATAATGTGCAATTAAGCAATTTCTTTCATGCTCCATCTTAGTATCCATCTCTCTTAATTAGTCTCAAACACTATAGCTGTTCTTCATGTGGAAGTTGCTCCCAATCCTTGATCATTCATGAAAGGAAAATTTCTGCAGATGATACAGAAATAGAAGAACAGAAATTTGGTCCAAAGAAAAAAAAAGTAGTTCATCATTTTAAGCTATTGTGTTACAAGAGGTATTCTACCAAAATGTTATCAGAAGTCTAGATACACATCACACAAGATGCGTTTCATTATATATACAAGCAGACACAGAAGCATGATCGTATCAATAGCTTGTAGCCTCCTAGTATGTGCTTTGCTGATTTCAATAGCTTTGAATGGATTTAATTGAAAATTGTCTATTTCCAATTTTAGTATACAACACTCCTCTGTTTCCAATTCACATTTGATGATTTGCAGATGTAGATATAGAGTAACTGACAGCATTAGACATACACTCATGACTTTAATGTTGATGTCCTCAGGATTCAGTTTACAAAGTTGAATAAAGGTCACAGAATGCCATTTAGCTCTTTCAGTTTTCATATGCTCTTCCAGATCTATCACTCATGCATGTTCTCCATTCCTCTGAAATATTTTCTGTATTTATGAAAATGAATTTGTTTTAAATGCATAATTTATACATCAAAGCACAAACGATCAATTATAATAAAACAGAGCATTCATCTATAAAAACACTGTGGGTGGGATTCAAGGCAAATTCACGAAGGTTTGAGTTACATAAAGTTTCCAACTTCCTACCTTGAACTCTCCCCAAGTTTCAAAGACACACGGATATATTCAGAGTTATTGTATGCTACAAACCTGCTGCATATAGAGTTGCTTGTTTAGAACACTATAAGAGATATTCATGTCTCTGCATTGTTTCCAGTAAGGGCATACATATTATGATATCTCTAAGGCAGGGGTGGACAACTGTGTTATTTAGAGGCCAGTCCTGTCCCTGGAGCCCTCTAGATGCTGCACAGGCTGCCAAAAATGCTTCCCCCTCTCCCCCCCCAAAAAAGCTCATAGAAATTGACTTCTGATTTTGGGGGAAAATGCATTTAAACAGCTAAGCATAGGACTTCCCTTTGGCCTATTGAAAAGGTGAATCGCTATTCTTGAAAGTAACCAGAGGAGACAACTATTTTGTTTTTCTATAACATGCCTGGGCAGTGTGGGGATTTCGTATGTGTGAAGGGATGCAAAAATTCTCTTTATGGCATCATGCTTTGACCACTCCTGCTGTATGATCATTTCATTCATTTCCTCCTATTTCAGGCCACAACATCCTGGTTCCTTTGCTTCACATTGTATATCGTCATCATCTGTAGAGCTAGCTGAAAACATTTAGCAACCTGGGCAAAACAGCAAAAGAGCAGCCCCCAGTCACCTAAACTAAGGCCTTTTCCACATGGGGTTTTTGAAACAGTGCAGTCCATCCTCCAAGAAGGAGGTCTGTACCTTGGACCGGACTGGGTCAGACCTATTTAAGGTAGATCCGTACCTCAGTCTGGTCCAGAATGACCCCAAGTGGTCCTCCAGTGTACTTTTGAAAGACCTGATTTTTCCAGTCTTTCAAAAGCACGCAGCGCGCCACTGCGAGCCTGCTCCCTTATACAGATTCACAAGCTCGCACCAATGCGAGCCTGTGATCTGCCCGGGGGCGGGCTTTAGGCTGACTTCACCTAAGCAATGTACTCTAGGAATTTTCATGATATTGATCTATTTTAATCTAACATCCATTGCTGCTTTTATTATTCTATTGTGGTTGAATATTTGGATGTAATTTTTCACTGATTTCTTCTCAAGGAAAGTAACAAGTACTTTTAGGCATTTTTTTTCATGCCATGAGAAAACTGAATAGCAATGTCCTTCCTACTGCAAAAAAATTTGTGCTGCTTTCAAATACTATTTGCAGTTTGGAACTCACTGCACACAATTTGTGTGTGATATCTTTGCACAGAAAATAGCATTTCTGTTGAAGAAACAGCATTTTCTGCAGGGAAAATAGTATTTCTGCTTGAGACTTACTCGGGAGGAAAAAATCCATGTGAATTTTTTGCACAGATTATCATCTGCCCACAATTCTCCTTATAAGAGACTCTTGATACTCAAGAATTATATTTCTAGAAAAAAAAATTTGGATATTCTTTCTAGCTAATACTTCAAGTATTTTATGAACTTGACAAATTTCTTATAAATCACTTTGCACTGCCAATGAGATTAAAATGATTCCTAAAACAGAGCAAAATCCACACAGACAAGGTGGGTTCTATATAAAAAAATTTTTTTAAATCAGTTATTTTTAAATTTCATTGAATGGCCCATTATTCTCTTTGTTGCCATGAGTATGAGGGGAGAGAGACAGTTACCTACTGTATTTATCAGGTCAATTTTTCATCTTCACACATAAGGCCCTTTAGATGGTATAACATATTTTGTGGTTTATCTAATGACAGGAAAGCCTCATAGCCTCTTGAGTTCAGTGTTGATAAGAGCCTGCTCTGATAGATCCCATATCAGGAGAAGTGAGATATTTCCACTTGCTAGCATTGTCAAACACACACACACACACACACCGCATAAGATCAAAAGTGCCAACCAACAGATGTTCTCTTGTTAAAGTGGATGATCAGCTCATGGAGAAATATGTACAAATCCCTCTTTTGTAGTATTTCAGATCTGTAAAGCAAAAACGACTAGCTCTTTTTTGACAGGAGTGACCATAGAGTAAACATCAGAGTTGGGGCAAGATATAGAGGCAGGAAACCAAGAGTTAAAGGTTACCAATGGGTAATAAAGAAGGTAGCTCACTGCTCATGAGTGCTGTCTCTGTGCAGAGCTGTTCTGATGCTCAAGCTGAACTTTTATGTATCCCCGTAGAGGGAGAGGGATATAGCAGTACAGACGTCTCTCTCTCTTTTTTTGGTTTTATGATGAGGAGCGAGCCTATTGGGTAAAGACCAGATGGTTTATGTGTTCAGAGGGAGTTGTTCACATTTGTTCACACCTCTGGCAGACAGACAGCTTGCTGTAGCTCCAGTTTATGGGAATTGCGATATGACAGAGTATTCACAAGGTTGTTTTGTTGTTATGCTGCTTCGAAACTAAAACAGCAAAATTGAAGTTATTAAAAAACAAATTCTGTTATCTTCCTCACTGTTCATAGCTGTATGACAAGGGACCTCAAAGTTACCCATCATTCAAAAGATAAGGAGTTTGTTACTAACCAGAACTGATACATCTTAATGTATCTTAATGTATCAGTTGTGTGAAAAATAATTTTATGTGCTGGTGCTCTCTGGAGTAGGAAGGTGGCTCAATTTCCAGCTCTGAAGCAGATTCCCCACTCTAGGAGAAGAGGATTCCACAATGTCCCCCACTAAAGGCCCTTTGTCTTCAGGGATGGTCTTCTACCTGCTTTTTCCACGCCAGATAGTCTGGAAAGCTCCAATTCATCCCCAAAAGGATATTTCTACAAACAAGGCCATGACAGTACGTAGCTAAGGGGCAACATGTTTTTGGCCCTGGGCCAGGAAAGATAGAGGCAATTGGTGTGATTCAAACAGGAAAGACAGCTCATGAGCAAGCAGATGATAGGACATGAGAGTATGCATGATGGGTCTTTGAGTAGCTCCTCTCACAGACTGAGGAGTCCAGCTAAGGATATACTCTTAACATAAGCTCTGTAAGTCCTCTACTGTCTCCTCAGGACACCTACTTCCTTCTGGATGAATTGGTTGAAGTTTCCATTCCTACAATTGCCAGAGTAGTGCTATAGAACAGTAGTTCTCAAGCTATCTAGTGCTTCCTATAAGCTACAACCTGGAAAGCAGAACTACATTGGTTATACTAGAAACATTAAACTCTGCAGCTATTTTGGGCACCTGAAGTATCAGCACTCGATGCTTCACATTCCTAAGTCATCAGCCTTCAGTTTCATTCACTTGATGTTTGGTGCAGAAGCAGAATGCACATGTGTGGAGAAGGGAAATGTTATGTCTCTGCCACATCTTCACAAAAGTAGAAATCCCTCCACTCATACCGAGGAAGCCACATATCCTGTATAGTGTACATGAGGTTCTAGATAACACTTTCTGTGCTTCATGAAGTGAACTGTAGTCCACGAATATCTGTGCTGTTATAAAAGTCTTTGTTTCAGGGCAGAAATTTATTAGTTTAGTTTAGTTTAGTAAAATAGTAACCTCTTTGGAAGTTGTGGTTCAAAGCTGTTTCCTTCTTTTATGAACAGCTATGCAATCAGTGTTGAGTCATGTGATCTCATGAGGTAGAAGCCAGATGCATAAGTAAACAAGAAGTTTGTTGTAATTCAGCAATTTGCCTTTATACACAGATAAAACTAGACAATTAATTTATTATAATAGGCTGAATTCAGATGCATAAAACAATACCTCCAGTTTCTTAAAGTAGAGCCAAGTGAATATGTCTTACGATTCCTCAGAACAGTAGTTTGGATTCTTTTCTTCAAAATAAATAAATAAATTGTCCCCACGATTCAAGAGAAAGCTTCAAGAAGTGACAGCTGAAATATCAAGGCATCTGAAATAAGAAAACAAAACAAAAAGTCCCAATGTATTCACATATCTACTATTTTAAAAAATATATCACAATATTTCAAAGACTGTTTTCAAATGTTCAACCATTTAATATAAAAGACTATATGGTAGTAGATATGGTATGCATCACAGTTATAATTTCAAAGTTGTGTATGTTTCATTTAGATATATGATGCAAAACAGATGTGGTCATTTAATTCCTGAAAAACTAATGCATATTGGCTTTCAGTAGTGAAAGAATATGTCCATACCTTATCAAGAATGATAGGGCATCCTCTCTCAATTGCTGCAGAACCTGAAGCTATTTTTAATGCCTACCTCATGAGCATATAAAAAACATGATTTTTTTTCACCACAATCTTAAATGTATTTGTTTATGTTTTACAAAAGGCTGCCCTTAAAGTGGGTCAAAATAACATTATAAATACTATTTAAAAGTAAATAACACATATAAAATCTTTGAAGCATCAATAACCCACATAACCCATTTAATCAGATTTAAAATAAGAGCCACAAAGTTAAAAATCTAACCAGCGTTTCCGGCCTTATTGTTTAAGGTTCACAACACATCCTTAAGAAAGAACTTTATCACAACATATGCCATAATCTTGTCGACACAGTCATTGTAAACCCTTTAAAGATTTCTTGCAGCTTAACCATCAACTGAGAATTTCATGTGTGGAAAAATTATGCCTTTCAGGTCTTTCTGATTAAATGTGTACCATTGTTTAGGTTTGTAGCATGGATGAGAATCTCAAGCTTTTCTTCACAAACCATTGAAAGCAACTTTTAATCTCTCATTTCTCTGCATGTATGAACATGGCTAAAGTGGAGTCAGCAGGACAGTAACTGTTTCTAATATGGTGGCAAAAATGTGTTTGCCTAGATGAGTAGCCAGGTATAATAAATGTCACCATGGCTCTTGAAGTAACCAGAAAAGATCGAGATAAAAAAAAAGAGGTAATCTCTCATGGCTCAATCCCCTACACATTTTGGGGGGGTTGATATTGCACCTTTTCCCCAACTCATTAGGTATGACTGTCCTGTATACAACTTTCCCAGCCCTCCCATAAGAATGAGTGAAATATCTGAAGCAACAGATTTTATGTCATGGAAAGGCAATTGGGTTTGTACTATCACTAAGAGGGAGAAGCAGTTGTGAGATCTTTGGCTTCCTGTGCTTAAATAACTGGCTCAGAATACTATGCACTTTGACTTCTTTAGTGGGTAGGTGATAAGATGACTCATGTTCCATCTCAGGTAGAAATACATCTTGGCCCAAACTTGACATTTATTTATGAATGTAACTCTTGGATTATGCACACGTTTGTGACATCAATGCATGTAAGTCCTAATGTTTTAGTCACTGTCCCAAGCAAAAAATTAGTGAATTGGTTTCTCTAGTCCAAAATTCTATATATTGGACTTTAGGTCTGGCTACTCAGAATTACACCAAGAATGTCTGATGTTGCCCAGAGCAGAAGAAATGAAAAGGAAAAGAAATGCTGCTTTCACCATCCACCTCTTGAAGAACTATTTGAGACTCCAGGGTGTAGGTACAAAGAAGGAGGTAAAATCAGAATCGCCTGCCCCTGAATTTGTCTCCGTCAGGTCCACAAATTTCTAGCTTTCCAGAGAGTGAAGGCCATTTTCACATGGCATCGCAGTCCCACTATGGAGAGGGGATGGCAGCAGTCTGCAGGCCGTACTTCTGCACGACATCATCACAGTCTCGCTGCCATCCTGCCCCCACCGGTCATGATTTTGGGATATTCGCTTAATGGAATAAATCCGTTAAATGCCTGTGATGGCATGACACTCCCATCCTTACCTGCCATGCAGAAGAGCAGGAAGCACAATGAAGGCTGCATTGTGGAAAACAGATACATGTTGCTCACTTTCCCTTCCACAGGGAACTGGCCAGGTGTGGAGGGAAGTGTACTCTTACACTCCCTTCCCAGCAAAGGTGCTGCTGACATAGTAACAGGAGGATGACGGGCTCAGGTAGGATGTGCTCCACTGAAATTTTAAGTTACTCTAATGCTAGAAATTTAGGGGGTGTAGGAAAATTTCACAGTGGGAGCAATGCTCTCATTTCCTTCCCCCTCTCTGGGGAAGCCACATCCCAACTGATAATTCGCCCCCTAATTTTTTCTTTTTCTCCTATAAACACTTTGATGACTTAGGACTGCATGCCTGAAGCACAATTTTTCCAACTTTTCTCGCAATGCTTGAGACTAAGGATGCTTCAGTAAAATACAACAGCTATACTAAAAACAAAATTTTGTATAGCATAATTTAAGTATATGGTCTTTGGACTGTATGGTTATGTGTTTCAAGAGCAGGTAACAAAAGGAAGCCATATATTCTCTCTCTCTCTTTGTTCATACTCCCTATCAATATCAGCACCAACAGCATCACAATCCCTAATGAATCTGAATGTACTTTTCACATCCTTTTTGGACTTGAGTAACAATGAGCAGCTTTTTAACAATACTTCCAAAAGCTACTAAAGTTCAGATTTGAGGGAAATTACACACTTGAGGTGGGATGAATGGTCAATAGTTAAGGGGATAGAACATCAGTACCAATGTTAGGAGAAACCTGTTTTCCTTTCAGTTCTTATCAAAAACATGTGACTGCTTCTGATTACACTGAGAAGTCACAGTTTGCCTCTTGAGAGTCTACTCGTTTTGCCCTATGGACACAATGATCTACCAGATTATCAATAATTAGCAGTCAAGTTTTATATATATGCCATACAAAATATGCAGAGAACAGTATGGTCTACAGTTGCTGTGGATTACAATCAAGGACTCTAGAAGGAGGTATTTCACAGGACTAGATTGAATAGGTGACTTTTAAAAAAGTTTGATATTTAAATTTTTGTTATACAGAAGATGAACAGAAAAAGAAGCATGGTGAAAAGGGGAAGGGAAAGTTCTGCAGGTACTGACATGAGCTAGGTGTATTCCTTAATATAAGCTGACCTTATTTCTAAAAATACATTTTCTTTGAGTTGGAGTCTGTAAGACACATGTTCATTTGTCATTAAAGCAGTAAGATCTTCTGATCATTGAATGAAAGATGGTGAATGTTTGTCCTTCCAACTTTGGAGTATAGGTCTTTTTGCAAGATGACTTAATTACAAAGGATGTTAAAAATTGTCTTGCTGGTTCTGAACCTGAGATCAATCAGTTCATTGAGAAACTTCAAATTCTGATGTTATGAGAGAGGGGGGGGGATGCACCCTATGCATTCTCTGTGTACGATTCATAATTATATTTAGTGCTATCATATGTCCTCTTGGTTGAGTTTCCTCTCAATCTAATAATCACTAACCTTTGGCTTTTCTTCAAAGAAAGGAGGCTCTAACTGCCAAATCATTTTAGTTGTATTTTTCTAGACAACTAGGCCACCAAATCAGAAATATATTCAGTCCTCTTGGTGTGCAAAGGGAGCATGGACTTTGTGCAATGGGATTATGATATTTGCTTCTTCAAGAAGGAAATGACCTCAGTAAAGGCAGCCATTTTCTCCTACAGGAGTCATCAGTCTGAATATAAAAATGAAAGAGATAGGCTTAGTTAATATACCAGTTAAGTGTTGTTAAGCCACGCAGAATGGGGCACACTTTAAGTAGAATGGCCAAAAAGCAGACTGTATTTTAGCAGTCATTACAAAATAACTATTTTAAAAGACTGTTTGAGTCATTGTAAGCATAAGAGAT
>CAOLHI010006868.1:0-22037 GCA_948474755.1 Ctenosaura bakeri
GCCCCAAAGTGCTTGCAAAATACCCAATTCAAGAAAGGGGGGGGATTTGTGAAGCCCAAATCTTAGCTCCCTTGGAGGAGGGAAATGTCCAAACCTAGAGCTAGGTGGCACTTGAGAATTTCCACGATTTCAAATCCTGAGTTCGAATCCTGCGCGCCCTCCGCAGCGCGTGGGAACATGCAGACCTCTCTGCCACGTACTCACCTGAGTGTCCCCTCAATGACAAGACGACTGCCACCAGCAGCAAGAGCCTCCACCGACGGGGTCCCATTGCGAACGAAGCTGCGGCTCTTCTTAAAGCCGCGTCACCTTCGCACTCGGACTCGGCCCAATGATTAGAATCTTATCCGGCTCCGAGAACCAGCTGCAGGAGCCGAGATTGGCTGGGGGAAAATTATTCAGCCAATAGGAGGAGAGAATTCCTATTACAGTTTAGTGGCCGGGTGGATTTCTCCCCCTCCGTTACATAAATGTAAGGATAAGCGAAAGTGAAACCAAAGTGCTTCGCAGTTTCCCCGGCCCGGGATTGTGGTCTGGTTTCTGCTCGGCTGGGAGGAAAACAAGAGTAATAAGAGGGGTGGAAAATTAAATCGCCAGCGCTAACTCCCAGCGGTGGAAGCGACGGGGATGAGTCAGAACGACAAGTTTAAAGGCCATTTCCGCACTAGCCTGTTATAGCGCGATGATTCCACTTTCAACATCCTCTGGAATCCTGGGGTTTGCAGTTTCGGGAGGGGCCGGCTGGCCCCTCCCGGAACTGCAAACCCCAGGATTCCAGAGGAGGTTGAAAGTGGAATCATCGCGCTATATCAGGCTAGTGCGGAAATGGCCTTTGTTAGTCCATCCAGCGCCTCACACAGGGCGTTTCCTATGAAATGTGAAACAAATCAAACAGGAACAGAAATTCCGGGGTTTCACTGGGCAGAAATCTGCCTTATTTTCCTCTGCCTGCCCGGCAGCAGATACGAAACGGTTTGAGCAATAATGGATCAGAATTTTATCATCGGGCCGTCCCCAGATATTTTGCTGCCTGAGGCATAATAGAAAATAGTGGTGGACTCCATATCGAGGCTCAGTCTAATGTTGTTGCGTTTAGTTCGCAGACCAGCGGTAATGTCCAAGACAAGTTAATGGGAATCTAAGGCCATTTTCACACTACACTGGTGTTTTTTATTTATTTAAATAATTGATTTATTAAAAAATCCAAAGGACGATACAAAGTAAAGCACGGTACAAAGACAGTACAAAATAGAGGTTATAACAAGAATCACTACCATGGGGTGCTCAACCGGAGTTCTGAACCACATGGTGAGAGCTCCGGTGTAAGTATGGTGTGTCATTCATAAAATCAACAAAAGGGTGCCATGTTTTTTCAAAGTTGTCCTGTGTGGCACAACCTTTTGTTAACCTTCCGTTATGCGCCAGCTTTTCCAGCAGCCACGTATCCCAGATTCTTCCCCACCATCTGTTGATAGAGAAATTGCCTATTTTCCAATTGGAGGCAATTTCCAATCTAGCATTTATGAGAAAGAAATTAATCAGATCCCTCTGGTTCAGTTGTTTACATTGTGAGTCATATATTGAAAACAGCTGGAGGGTAGGACAAGCAATTACTGTTTGCTTTGTAACCATACTAACATTTTTCAAAACCTCCGACCAAAAATGGGCTACAACAGGGCAGGATATCCACATATGAAAGTAAGTACCTTTAGAACCACAGGTACGCCAACCACACTACACTGTTATAGTGCTGTTATTCCACTTTCAAGATCCTGTGGAATCCGAGAGTTTGCAGTTGAGGGAGGGGCCTTTAGAATACTCAGCCAGAGAGCTCTTGGGCCTCAGAAAACAACAAGAGAGAAGTGTAAGGTCCTACACTTAGGTAGAAAAAATGGAATACAGAAAATATAGGATGGGGGACACATGGCTGGATAGCAGTACGTGTGAAAGGGATCTAGGAGTCTTCATAGACCACAAGCTGAACATGAGTCAGCAGTGTGATGCGGCAGCCAAGAAAGCCAATGCAATTCTCGGCTGCATCAATAGGAGTATGGTGTCTAGATCGAGGGAGGTACTGGTACCACTCTACTCTGCTTTGGTTAGACCCCATCTTGAATACTGTGTCCAGTTCTGGGCATCCCAATTCAAGAAGGATATTGACAAGATGGAGCAAGTCCAGAGGAGGGCGACCAAAATGGTGAGAGGCCTGGAAGCCATGCCCTATGAGGACAGACTTAGAGAGCTGGGTGTGTTTAGTCTGCAGAAGAGAAGGTGAAGAGGGGACATGATAGCCATGTTTAAATATTTGAAGGGATGCCACATAGAGGAGGGAGAGGGCTTGTTTTCTGCTGCTCCAGAGACCAGGACAAGGAGCAATGGATTCAAGCTGCAGGAAAGGAGATTCCACCTGAACCTCAAGAAGAACTTCCTGACGGTCAGGGCTGTCCGGCAATGGAATCTGCTGCCTCGGAGTGTAGTGGAGTCTCCTTCCTTGGAGGTTTTTAAGCAGAGGCTTGATGGCCATCTGTCGGGAGTGCTTTGAGGAGTTTCCTGCATGGCAGGGGGTTGGACTGGATGGCCTGTGTGGTCTCTTCCAACTCTACATTTCTATGATTCTATGATTCTATAAATCCCAGAATTCCACAGGAAGTTGAAAGTAGAATAATAGCACTATAACAGTGTAGTGCGGAAATGGCCTGAGACATAAAATTCCGTAAATGTCTCTTACCTTCTTTGGTAGTAAAAATACAATATCAACATGTTGAATAAGGACCTTCTCCCTGAGCTGGCTGCCCCACTTTGCTTGGGCCATTTCCGCACTAGACTGTTATAGTGCCATTATTCCACTTTGAATATCCTATGGAATCCTGAGGTTTACCCAGTGGAATAATAGTGGAATAATAGCACTATAACAGTCTAGTGTGAAAATGGCCTTGGACTCTGGAGAGCAGGGTTTGATTCTCCACTTAGCCATGGAAACTCACTGGGTGACTTTGGACATGTCACATACTCTCAGTCCCAGAAAACCCCATGGTAGCTTCAGCTTAGGGTCACTCCAAAAGTCCAAAATTCCTTGAAAGCACACAACAGCAAAGTTAGTAACAATACCGTAACAAATTGCAATAATGAATTTAACTGGAATCAATCATGCAAAGAAAACTCAAAGATAAGATAACAAACAGGAGGCAAGTTTGAGATGCATACTTTTGCTTTCCTAACTACAGGAGATGGATGTGTAGGAGTGTGTATTAATTACCTAGTAAATATTTGCTTCTGAGCACAGAGAGAACAGCAACAAAGGAATTCACAGCCACACTCCTGCAGTGTCACTGAACCAAATTGAATTTGATCCTTTCCCCTCCCCTCTCTAGGCATTTTCAGAGAAATGAAACTTAAAATAAGCTATTGTTGAAATGCAGGCAGAAATGTCTGCCCCACCAGTACAAAGCATCTTGAATCATTTCATAAGGTTCCTGATTCAGTTCCACTTTCTTCAGAGGGAACTGCAAAACTGGTGCAAATTGTGCGATTTAGTTCAGAATCCAGCAGAATCTCATACACATATGTATGGTTTACTAGGAACTGGCACTGCCTGCCTTTTAAAAATTATTTTTGCTGGGATACCATGTGATCCTGCAATCTGCACATGCTCAGAGATACTTTCCTGCATTTTCCCTGCGCTAAAAGCTCTCTGGATGAGAATTCTGAATACCCCTCTGTAAACTTCACTTTCCTAACATAGGTGGACTAATTTGCGAAAAATGATGGAACCATGGCTCTTACTAGAATCATAGAAGCATAGAGTTGCAAGAGTCCACAAGAACCATCCAGTCCAACTTCTTGCCATAAAGGAATACACCATCAAGGCATTCCTGATAGATGGCCATCCAGCCTGTTTAAAAACCTCCAAAAAAGGAGATTTCACCACAGCTATCGTGTCACCTCTTAATCTTCTCTTCTCCAGACTAAACATACCCAGCTTCCTAAATTGCTCCTCATAGGGCATGGTTTCCAGAACTTTCACTATATTGATCGCTATGTTTCACTATATTGATTTGGCACCAGATCTGGGTTAGAACAGGGGTGGATGGGTGACTGTGGAACCCATATTAGCCCTCCAAACCCTGGAAGGCTGCATCCCTCCACAAGCACCTGTTCCCAGTCGCATAGAGACATGGGGGGCGGGGGGACGATACACCCCGAGCGGCAATGTTGTTGGGGTGTCCCAGCCCATAGCCGAGCCTCCGCATGTCCTGACCATGCCTCCATGCACCAAACCCACACCCCCATGCACCGTGGTCATGCCCCTCATGCCGTAGCCCTGCCCTCTCCCGCCCCCCCTCCACACACTCCAAGCTCCGTCACTGCTTGCTCCTGACATTTCCCCCCCTTAAACACATCCTCAGGAAGGTGGAAACACATTTTGGGGCCTTCTTGGGGCCTTAGAGGCATTTTGAGGCACAAAACATGCTTCCCCCCCAAAAAGGTCATTTTGACCCCAGGTAAGGCCAGGGGCCCCCCAGATTGTTTGGAAAAGTCCTCCATACTCCCTAGAGGTCATTTTTGACCCCCGCTGGGCCACAACTATAGCTGTGGAGGGCCTCATGTGGCCTACAGACTGTACTTGGACCACTTCTGAGTTAGATGGACAGATGCTCTACAGGTGCTTCCAGACAAAAGCTTACATTGTGAAATTCCTCATAGAAGTTGACAGAGTTAGAGACCGGTTTGCAGATTTCTCTGCCTTTTGTTTGGACCCCTTATAAAGAATATAGGGAAGCTAACCTCATACCAAGTCAGACCACTGAAGCTCCATCTAGCCTAGTATAGTTAACTCTGATCAGCAGCCTGACTTCTCCAGAGTTTTTCAGGCAGGATTCTTTCCTGGCCCAATCTGAAGTCCCTGGTATTCCCTTCTGATTTCTCATCCCAATATTAAGCCAGATGTGTTTCCAAAATCAGATGAAATTGGTGTATTCAGAGCACCGTGGTGGACAAACTAAGCTTGGCTAAGCCTAGTGGAAGTCCTACCTAGCATAAGCTCACTGTAGTGACTGAAGGCTAGGAGGAGTCTCTATGGAATAAAAATGGGAAAGATGTGGCCCTCAAGGTTGCTTTTACAGCCCCCAACACCTCCATATTCCCTGCACTGTCTGTTTTTCTTGCTTTAGAAGAACGATTAATTACCTTCCTGAAAGCCACTAAGAATTCCAGTTCATTTTCACAATATGTCATCCTTGGCCCCATTTTACATGAAAAACACTTTTGTTTCAGAAGAACCACAAATGAACTTCTGATAGGATTTCCAGGTCAGGGCTGTTCCAGGCCCCGAGATTTTAGAGTCAAAACCTGTGACCTAGGGATGGTACCCTGTGATGTCACAAGAAGCAGGCCCCAGTGGTGTTATAAAGGGTGGCACTCTGATAACGTTACTAAGCATGAAATGTTTAACACCAACAACAGTATCACAGTTTGCCATTCAATTATTTAAAAGCCTACCAAGACCATTTCTGCACTAGACTGTTATAGCGCTATAATTCCACTTTCAACATCCTATGGAATCCTGGGGTTTAGGTCCCTCCCTAAACTGCAAACTCTAGGGCCCTTTTCGCACGGGCTTTCCCGGGCGAAATAGCCCCGTGAGCCTCGCGGGAGTGGGAGCGCCGCTCTGCACGACGCACTCCCACTTCCGGCACTCTCACGGGGCTGCAGCGGCGCGAGCGCGGGGTTTTTGATTTTCGCTTCCAAGCGAAAATCACCCGCTCGCGCAACGCTCCCGGCGCCCACACGCACTTACCTTTCGTGCGGTGCGTCGGGGAAGCGGCCGGGTCGTGCTTCCTTCCCTCCGCCCGTGCGGAAGGAAGGGGCGGGGCGGGGAGCTAGTGCGACGGATGCAACAGCATCCTGCTTCGCACGGGCGGGGGGCTGCTCGCGACAGCCTCCCACTTCGCGCGGGCGCAACTGCCTTCGCTTCTCTCTCGCGCGCGGGGGTGCGGCGCAACGGGCTCCTTTCTTGCGCGCGTGCGGGGGGCCCGCACGAGAGGCTCCTGCTTCTTGCGCGCGCGGGGGGGACGGACGCGCGAGTCGCCGCCGCCGCCTCCGGGAGGCTGCCGCTTCCCCGCTGGTTCCTTGGCCTGCGGAAGGAAGGAGGGGGGAAGCGACAGCCTCCCGGAGAAGGCTTCTTGCGCGAGCCGCCCTCCCCTGCTCGCGCGAGAAGCCTAAATGCGAAAAGGGCCTAGGATTCCATAGGATGTTGAAAGTAGAATAATAGCGCTATAAACACAAGATGGGGGAAATTAGACTTGAGCACTCTCTTAAGCTAACGAGAGGCAGGGTAACTTTAGCTGGGATCTTTAACCCTATGTCTATAGCGTCAGGTCAGAAGAGCAGTTAGACAAGTTCTAAAGCAACAAATAATATTTTTATTGAGTACAAACAACACGAAAGACACAACATACACCAACTAACTGAGAAATGGAAATGGAAATGGAGAGTTTCGGGGGAATGGGAAATACGACACCTTTTCTTGTAGTCCTGGAGAGAAGTGGAGGTTGCAGGGAAGAAAGCTCAGCGCAGTTCGCTGAGGGGAGCTCACTGGACAAACCGACAGCAAGGCAGGATAGCAGTCCGGAGTGTTCCGAGGAAGGCTCGGAATTGGAGACCTTTTATAGGGTGGATTTTACCTACAGGCCATGCCATGCTCGGTGAGAACAAAGGAAATTTAGAGTGAGACAAAGGCGTTGGAAAAGGTCAGGTTTTACATGATGAGCTTAGCGCTGGATGACAATAGTATGGCCAGTATGCAAATAGCCCAACATAAAGGATTGGCTCGGCACTTGGCCGTGCGTCTTTGTGTGAAGTCACGTTGAGCAAGGCGGGTTTGCAAGAAGGAGTGGTCCCTGAAGCATCAGAGAGGCATTAAGTTGCCTGCCTAAATGAGGTTTGGAATGTACAACCATTAACGGCCGTGCCTTATTACATGTTCTTCCAGTGGCCCTTGCAAACACGTGGAGTAGGGTGGCAGAGAAAGGTCACATAAAGGCCAAATAAGTTTGATATCAAGAGATATCTAGTGCTCTCACCAGACATATCATAACCGTAGTAACATTATAACTGAGGAGACTGTATACATATATACACACTTTTCAATGCAGCAATATCGCCCTGAGATTCCTCTCCTATGCCTGGAGAACTGAAGAGCAAGGCCAGGCTCTGAGACCTGGCAACCCCAACTCTTCACCACACTGGATTTCTTTTGTTCTGTCTTCCCCATTTTGAATAGTTCATGTGGAGAGTCCCAGGGCCCCTGGGTATACCACAGCATCTCAACCCTGGTCCCAAAGTGCTCATGACACAGGTTACCACAATCTGCTTGTCCGTGCTTTAAGGAGGAGAGGAGATTCAACAAGAAAAATGTGCAGAAATTCATAAATAAATAGACTACACCCCCACCCCTCCCCTAAATGGTTCCCCCCTCAAGGAAATGTCATTTGAGTCTGTGGCACCAGGCAGGAAACATCGAGCCCACTGAATCTGGATTCTCCTCCCATTCTCCGAAATACAGCCATGGGGAGGGTTCTGCAGCTATGACACACCCATGGTATATATCCAGCTTTCCCTGCCAGGCAGCTCTTTTGAGAAGACTCTCACAGAGCTGGAGCGTCTTGATAAGGTAGGAGGAAAAGGAGACTGAGGGAAAAAAGAGAGAGAGAAAAACACTATTTTCATCTTTAATCCCCTTATGTTATTTTTGTCACTCCTGATCTCTAGCTCTCCAGGATTTTCAGTGAGGGGTCTTTGCGAGTCACTGAAATGATTTCTTAATTTTCAAATATGTATTTAAAATAGATGTTTTAAAATGTTTTTAAGTTTAATTTTTAATTTAGTTTAATTATATTTTAATGATGATCTTTCAGAGGGTTTAAGCTATGTTGTTTCTGCTTTAATTTGTAAACCACTTTTGAGTCCTGATTCTGGCAAAAAGGCAGGATATCAATAAAAGTCTTGTTGTTGGCTTTGACAGTAGTTTGCTGAGTTGCAGACTTTGAAAAAAAAAATAATTTTAGGATAAGCCAGTGGCTAAAGATTGCTGTAAGAGGAGAAAGTGGGGAAAGAGGAGAGAGAGGTTGTTTGCCTGGTGATTTTGTTCATTTGGGCACTGGCTGAAGCAGCCATCTTAGGGTTGCCAGAGTGAAAACTCGAAAAGGCTCCTGTACCTTTCAAGGTTGTGCGGAGGAGGGAATTTCAGCAGGTACTCCTTGTCACTCAACCAGGTCACAAGCATCACTTGCTAAAATTCCTTCTTCTGCACAATCATTCAAAATACAGCCGCATTTTCCAGTTTTCACCCTGGCAACCTTATCTTAAAAGTAGGGCCATCCCATGGGAATTGAATTGCTCTACAAGGGAGACATCACAGGTATCTCCGGATGTAATTCTGATATTGTTTTCTTTGAAAACAAATTGCTAAGTTGTTGTCCATAACTCCTGTTTCTTGTACAACGCTGTATGAAATTATCAACTACTGAGGCCATTTCTGTACGTTATATTGCTATTATTCCACTTGCAAATCCTATGGAATCCTGGGGTTTACAGTTTCGGGAGGGGCCAAGTGCCCCCTCCTGAAATTGTAAACCCCAGGATTCCATAGGATGTTGCAAGTACAATAATAATGCTTTAACAGTATGGTGCGAAAATGGCCTGAGTTGCCCTGGAGTCATACTTCCGAACAGTTTAAGTTTGCAGAATGATGTTGGATGGCTTGAAGCATCTGGTGATGATGACTGAGCTATTGATCTCTCTTCTTGTGCTAATTAGTTAGAGAAAACGAGAATGTTCTTTTGGAGGAAAGACATGGGCCCTTTTCGCACGTTACCTTTTCACACTGCTGGGTTGGGGTTTTAGTGCAAGAAGGCTTAGCAGGAACGCTCTCGGAAGCCTCCTGCTTCGGCTCCGCAGCTCCTTCCTCGTCGTGCAAGTGCCCGCCCTTCCATTCGCAGTGTAATCTGGGACTTTCCCGGCTGCACTAAGGAGAGGACGCGCGACTGGCCTGGATCCTGAGGCACCACACATCAGGTAAGTGCGCGCGATGCCCCGGAGCGATGCGTGACTGCGCAGCATTTTTGGCTTTGAGCCAAAAATGAAAAGGTGCATGCGCGGTCTGCGTCAGGCTCTTGAGTGTCGTGTAAATGTGAGTGCATCATGCAGACCGCTCCTCACATTTACACGACACTCAAGGGGCCCTCTCGCTTCAAAAACGCCGTGCGAAAAGGGCCATGGTTACAATTACACTACTTACCGTGGAGCTTGCCTGTACCAAGACAAAGGTACCTCAGTATACTAGAAATTATTTGGGATTCCAACATCAGACCCCAAAAATGCTATATAAAAGCCACCTCAGGCAATCAATGAGGTTTTTTCCCGATAATAAGAAACAGTGAGGCTGAATATATAGCGCTAACAGAGTTAAGGCACGCAGTGCCAGCCCCAGAAGACCCTGTGAAAAGTCCCAGTTTTTGTTCTTGCTCTTTCTGCTTTTATACTGGATTAGAATAAACCAACCTGGGGAGCTGGTGTAAAAAGTCTCTGACTGAACTGAGAGCTGACAGAAAATATTCTGTGATAAAACAAAATGTCTATGAATCACTGAAATAAAATTGAACAAAATCTGGGACTTTCTGGTCTTTTTAACTCTCCCCTGCCAGCCCCACAAAAGTCACTGCAATTTCTGTTCCTATTCTTGGTCATAACTTTATTTTTAAAAGAAAGTTTCTATGCTCTCATGACATTTTGTCATATGAGTTATAAAAATATCAGTAAGGAACATACAAATATTTTTAGAAAAAATATATTGTGGGGTTATTACTATTAATATGGAAGTCTTCTTCAAATTACAACAAATGGTCTTGTATTAGAGGTCTTTCATACTGAAATAATGCTGCTAAAGTGTAAGAGCACCAAGTGTAGTATGAGGCATGAGAATATGGCATTGGCATAATTTATGAAAATTCCCTTTGGGAGCTTATTCTTGTAGATAGAGGCTATTTCCGCATGAGTCTGCTATAGCGTGATGATTCCACTTTCAACCTCCTATGGAATCCTGGGGTTTGCAGTTTTGGGAGGGGCCACTTGGCCCCTCCCGAAACTGCAAACCCCAAGATTCCATAGGAGGTTGAAAGTGGAATCATCGTGCTATAACAGACTCATGCGGAAATGGCCAGAGTTTGCTTTTGGCGTCACCATTCTTTGGACTGGGTCCTTTCTGAATCTAATTTTTCTGCAGAACGCTGGCCGCACCCAGTGACAAAATGGCTGCCCCTTTAAAGGAAGGAAGGAAATTGCAAAATGGCGGTTTGGATGTTTCCAATAATAGGATGATGGCAGGGCAGAAGAACAAAGGCATGGGGCTCTTTCACACTACACAATTACAGTACTTTCTACTTTCCAAGGAATTTTCTGGGAGCTCCAGGCCTTATATAAAGACTTTTCATTTCCACTCCCCAGGTCAGTTTAAATTAACCCAACAGCTTCAAAAATGACTGGATTGGTATTTGCCCTTGTGCTTCTACTGCAGGAGTGGGGAACTATGGGAGGCCTGGAAACCTGGTGGGGGGCAGACACCCCACTGCAGAAAAATAAACATTTTGTTTGCTCCCAAATGTTCCCTCTAGGAACTGTGGGGGCATTTTCTAGGAGAGGCTTTCTTTTCACAACAGGAAATGACCAGAAGGCACTTCTGGGTTACTTGCATATGAAAAAAGCAAGCAAGCAAGCTTTGCCTGGGCCTAAAATGCCCAGCCCCCCTTCTCCAAAATGTGGCACAAAGTATCCTTGTGCTCCCCTAAAAGGCAATGCCCTGCAGGCTGCACTTTGCCTACCTGGAGATATGGCTGCCACTGGTAAAGACAGCTATTGCTTCCAGGGCGCAGATTCAAACACATATCAAGTGAAGGAACGAGGAACGTTAACCCAAAAAAGGATCAGAATGCTTAACATGTGTAATATTACTAGAACACTTTAGCACTTTGATTATCATCATAATCATCATTGTCTCCTCAGTGGAAATTGGTGAAAGTCAGTTTCTGACATGAACTTGTGCCATGATTAGTAGGGGAGAAGAAGGGGAAAGACATGAGGGAGGGAAAGCTGGAACATTTCAAGATAGAGACTAAATACAAACCTGAGAATATGCGGGTGTAATCGAACCCCAAGGAACCAGAAACTCTCTCTGTTTCCTGACACTTTGATCCCACCTGGAAGCACCCAAAGATTCAAGACCTTAGCACCTCCTGTTGTTATCACGGTTATGATATGTCGGGTGAGAGCACTAGATATCCTTTTGATATCAAATAATTTGGCCTTTGCTTGACCTTTCTCTGCCACCCTACTCCACGTGTTTGCAGAGGTCCACCGGACAAGCACATATTGGGTGCGGCTGTTAATGCTTGTACATTCCAAAACCCCATTCAGGCAGGCAACTTAAGCCTCTCCGATGCTTTAGGGAAAAACCTTCTTGCAAACCAGCTTTGCTCAGCGCGAATCTTTACAAAGACGCACGGCCAAGAGCCGAGTCATTCCTTTATACTGAGCCATTTACATACTGGCCATACTATTGTCATCCAGCGCTAAGCCCATCATGTAAAACCTGACCTTTTCCAACTCCTTTGTCCAGCTCCAAATTTCCTTTGTTCTCACCGAGCATAGCATAGCCTGTAGGTAAAATCCACCCTATAAAAAGTCCCCTCTCCCGAGCCTTCCTCGGAACACTTTGGACTTCCATCCTGCCTTGCTGTCGGTTTGTCCAGTGAACTCCCCTCAGCAAACTGCGCTGAGCTTCCATCCCTGCAACCTCCTCTTCTCTCCAGGACTACGAGACCAGATGTCGTATTACCCATTCCCCAAAGCTCTCCTTTTCTATTTCTCCGTTAGTTAGTGTATGTCTTGTCTTTTGTGTTGCTTGTCTTCAATAAAATATTATTTGTTACTTTAAAACTTGGCTGGCTACGCTCTCTGACCTGAAGCCATAGACATAGGGTAAAAGATCCTAACTAGAGTTACCCTGCCTCTTGTTAGCTTAAGAGAGTGCTCGAGCTTAATTTCCCCATATTGTGTTTTTATTTAGTTATTTGAGTGCCCCTCCCGGGACCCCCAACATACAGGGTAACACTGTGGCAGATAGCATTTGTCTGCATCCTTGCCCCTTTTTTGGTGTTCCAGAACAGAATGAAAAAGATTGACTTTTTCTTTGCTTAGAGAAAATCAGTTCCTTTGAAATGTGCTGGAGAAGAGTTCTGCAGATACCTTGGGCAGCTAAAAAGACAAATAAAGGAGTCCTAGCCAGCGTGATGTAGCGGTTTGAGCATTGGACTATGACTCTGGAGAACAGGGTTCAATTCTCCACCTGACATTCGAAACCCACTAAGTGACCTTGGCTGCAACAGGCACTGTCAGCCCAGAAAACCTTGTGATAGGGTTGCCTAAAGCTTCCCATATGTCAAAAACAGCTGAGAGGCCCACCACCACCACAACAGAGCAAATGGACTCAATCAAGAAAGCCACAGCCCTGAGTTTGTAAGACCCTAGCAGGGTAGTTGATAATAGAGTGATTTGGTCGGGTCCACTATAAGTCAATGGCCATTTCTGCACTAAATTGTTATAGTACCATTATCCCACTTTCAACATGCTATGGAATCCGGGGGTTTGCCATTTAGGGAGAGACTTGAGGCCTCCCTAAACGGCAAACCCCAGGATTCCATAGGATGTTGAAAGTGGAATAATAACACTATAACAGTCTAGTGCGGAAATAGCCCATGTCAGTTTAATGACAGGCAGTTACCACCACCAACAAAAAAAAGGTCCATGATGAAATCTTGGGCCCTTTTCGCACGCAGTTTTTTTTGTGCGAGGGCCCCTTGAGTGTTGCGCAAATGGGATGCCAGTCCGTACGACACACTCCCACTCACATGACGCTCACAAGCCTAAAGCGGGACAATCGCACCGAACAAGCCGTCCTGGTCGTGCTTCCTCCCCCAGCGCAGCCTACAGCTCCCAGGCTGTGCTGCGAAAGGAAGGGGCGGGGCACGAGCGCAATGATCGCGCTACCAGGAAGTGATCTGCGGGACGAAGGAGCGGGGAAGCAGCAGCATTCCTGATAAGGCTTCTTGCACAAGACGCTCCCCCCAGCTGCGCAAAAGGGTAACGTGCAAAAAGGGCCTTGGTGTTTGCTGTCACATAGTGGCCCAGCTTTGAAGGTATCAATTAGCTTTTAATTACTTTCACTATGGTTTGGAAATCTGAAATTATCATAGAATCACAGAGATGGAAGAGACCCTAGGGGCCATCCAGTCCAACCCCTTGCCATGCAGGAACCCACATCAAAGCACTCCCAACAGATGGCCATCCAGCCTCTGCTTAAAAACCTCCAAAGAAGGAGACTCCACTGAGGCGGCATATTCCACTGCTCAACAGCTCTGACCATCAGGAACTTCGTCCTGAGGGCTGCTCGGAATCTCCTCTCTTGCAACTTGAGTCCATTGTTCCTTGTCCTACTCGTCTCTGGAGCAGCGGAAAACAAGCCAGCTCCTTCCTTCCTTGTGAGGCTTTGCCAGAAGAGTCATCCAGTAAAGTCAGACTCAATTGTTATTTTTATCTCTTTATTACACTTTTAAATTGTTTACTAACCAGAGTTCCCCAGGCCTTGCACTGACTTTTAAATATACAAAATACCACAAATATAAAATGGAACAATGACTAACCCAATGGTTGTGTTGACGTAATTGTTCTAGCCAAAGGGAAAAGGAGTTTAGCTGACTTCTTCTTCTTTCTTCGGTCTCTTCCTGAAGGTTGTGATGTTTCTGTTACCACCCATGTTTTCTGCTTTCCCCGAGTAACTACATAGACATAAAGAGGAGCAGACAGTTGATCTCATGGATGCTGCAGGGCTGAAAATGGATCGTGCAGAAAGATTTTTGTGCTGTTGTATCTTGCGATTAGCAAAGAATGTATAGTTAATTTATTTCATTTCCCTCCTGCCTCTGTGGCCAGTCCAAGATGATTTGACTTAAGGCCAAAATCTGAAAGGCAAGGAAAACCATTTTGAAGCTTCTAGAAACTACAGGAAAGCTTCTGCCAAAATGCACCAAGGGTTGATTTGTTTTGTTTTGTTTTGTTTTGTTTCATCAGCCTCCACTTTTCTTATGATTTCTACTTTAAAGGCCAATGTCTAGATCTATGCTTTTTTGTTTCCATGCCAGGTAGAAGCTGGGGAAGCAGCCTTTCCCTTTGTCTCTCTGTTTTGCTGTTCACACATGCACAATAAGGGATTCTGGTAGCAGCTGCTGTTTCCCATTCCTACTGCAGAGAGAAACAGACAGCAAGAGTACAATTGGCTAAAGCAGAATCCCATTCTTTCCCCAGCTCAATCCTTCTAGCATTGTTTACTGCAGACATTCTGCTGCAACTCAGCACTGAAAGTCTGTGTTTCTCTAGCCCTCTTTCACTATCTTTGCAATGCTGATGCTGCTAAAAGTCTTCTAGCTGGACAGAAGGCAAAGAGGAAAACTTAGAGTGGCTGGGCAGGCACATAAAGATTTTGCAGAAATGAACTACTTTGTAACAGGCTTTTTTAACTGGCTGTCTGGTTGAAAGGGTAGTTTTTTGAGGGGAGCTCCATCATCATATAGTTACACTAGCATATTTATCCAGCATTGCCAGAGATTTTATTTTCTCATAGGTAATATTCGTTAGAAACACCTTAGGAATTACCTTACTTTACCTTAGGGGTTAGATGCAGTTGAAATACACCAATTTTATATCCAGTGTCTGTAATTCCCCAAACTGTCTTGTCTAGTACTGTTAACGTGGTTCAGGCCTACCCGGTGATAGCACTAGATATCTCCTTTTGATATCAAACTTTTTGGGCTTCCTTGGACCTTTCTCTGCCACCCCGCTCCATGTGTTTGCGAGGCCACTGGACAAGAACATACACAGGCGGGGCTGGTAAATGGCTGGACACCGGATGGCCATCTGTTGGGAATGCTTTGATGGGTGTTCCTGCATAGCAGGGGGTTGGACTGGATGGCCCCTGGGGTCTCTTCCAACTCTGCATTTCTATGATTCTATGATTCCACTCCCCACTCAGGCAAGCAGATTTATGCCACTCCGTTGCTTCAGGGACCTCTCTTGCAGATACACCTTGCTTAAGCATGGCTCTACACAAAGACGCTCAGCCTCGAGCCAGCACTCTTGCAATGCTAAGCCATTTGCATACCGGCTACACTATTGTTATATCTGTGCTAAGCCGATCATGTAAAACTTGACCTTTCCCAAAGCTTTCTCCCACTCCAGACTCGCATTGATCTCACCGAGTAGGCATGGCCTGTAGGGCACAATTCACCCTATAAAAACTCCCTGATTCTGAGCGCCCCTTGGATCACTCCTGAGTTCCATCCAGCCCTGTTGCCGCTGTGTCCAACAAGTCGTCCCCTCAGCAAGCCACGCTGAGCTTTCTTCCCTGCAACCTTCAATCTCTCCAGGACTACGAGAAAATGTGTCGTATCACCCATTTCCCCTGAAACTCTTATTTCTAATTCCTAGTTAGCTGTGTGTTTGTGGTGTCTTTTCCGTTGTTTGTCCTTTAATAAAGATATCAATTTTTGCTATTTTAAAACCTGTCTGACTGCTTAACTGACCTGACCCCGTAGACATTGGTTGGCAAGATCCCTGCTAAGTTACCCTGCCTCTCGCTAGCTTAAGAGAGTGCCCCAGTTAATTTCCCCATCTTGTGTTTATTTGGGTGCCCCTCCTGGGACCCCCAGAGAACAGGATAACAGTACCTGTAACTTTTTCCCATAGTCCCCAGTCCAATTTGTATTCAGAGTTGTTAACATACAGAGGTTGGGTTTCTGAGGGAATACAACGTTCTCTTTCTTGTGTCCTCATCTCTATAGCAACCGGCCTATTCCAGTATGTGTAACTTATCCTCATATTCCCCAATGCAATCCGTATTCAGACAGAAGTTTGGTTTCTGAGGGAATACACTGCCCTTCTTCTTGTTGCTGGGCCTCGTCTCCATAGCTACTGGCCTGAGACCCAGGAGCTCTCCAGCCAACCCCAAGATTCCATAGAATCTTCACAGCCAGCCAATCATATGAGGTCTTCTTCCCTCACACAGTACGGGGTCTTGGCGTGCCTGGCGCACACAAACAGACAAACTCACAAACTACTGTGCAGTGATGTGCTTTGACATTTCTGCATCAAGGCATAAAAATGGAGTAGAAGCACTGTGGGAGATGTAACACGAATTTTTTCTGGAGCTGAAATACAATGATTTAGTGATGCCTGGGGGGCACACTAGCTGCTGAATAGTGGCAACGTCATGCGGAAGCATGGCCTCTCAACCTGACGCTACTCTGCAGTAGTGACACCGTGCAGAAAGTCTTTATCGATCCCTCCTTCATCATCCTCCCAATGCTGCTGTTGCTGAAAACCTTCCAGCTTGACAGAAGGCAAGAGGAAAAGTTAGAGGAGTTGGGCAGGCACAGAAAGATTTTATAAAATCAGCTTCTTTGTAAGAGGCGAAAGTGTTGGAGACATCATTTCCCAGCACGCCACTCTGCAGCTGTTGAGAAACCCTTCAGCTGGGGCACTGCCTGGTTGAAAGGGTAGGTTTTTGTGGGGAGCTCCATCACCATATAGTTACATTTGACACAGGATATCACCCAATGCCTCCAAGCACAACTTTAAACATGGAGATGCTTCATGGCCTTTTACTTGTTGCTCACTAACCTGGGTCCATCTCCCTCTAGGAAGCAGAACTGCCTCCTAAGCCAGGAGACACGTGCCTTGTTTGGAACCTGAAAATTAGAAACACTCTTTTTGTGACATCCTATCTGTCATTGTCCACTAAGGACAACCATGGATCCTCTATCAATTAAAGGAATTTCCATCTCAGCCCTCTCTGGTAAGTATCTCCAAATGCTTTTTTCCCCCAAAAAAATAAATATGGAAAATGCCCTGGTGGCCAATTAGATATTATGCTATGGCCATTTCTGCACGAGTCTGTTATAGCGCAATGATTCCACTTTCAACCTCCTATGGAATCCTGGGGTTTACAGTTTTGGAAGGGGCCAGCCCTGAAACTGCAAACCCCAGGATTCCATAGGAGGCTGAAAGTGGAATCATCGCGCTATAACAGACTTGTGCGGAAATGGCCTATGTTCTGTGCTAAATAGGGAGGAGAACATTTTAAAACCAGAACATTTTTAAAGCAGCAGAGAAAGTGGGATGACAGAGGATTGATTGGGACTTGTCTGTCAGATTGGGACAGTTGGAGGGTATACCACAGTCCTTACTTGTGGTGCTGATTACTGTTTTCTCTTTGAAGGTCTGCTGGAGGTTGCAGGTGTAAGCGTCTCTGCACCAGCACTGGCAGTTCCCTTTCTCTGTGCTGCTGTCGTAGCTGCAAGTGCTGCATATATTGTTCACAAAGTCTACAAACCTGAAAAGAGTAAGTCAAGTGTGTTGTTGTTGTTGTTGTTGTTGTTGTGTGCCTTCAAGTCATTTCTGACTTGTGGTGATGCAAAGGTGGCCCTATCACAGGTGTTCTTGGCAAGGTTTGTTCAAAAGGGATCTGCTTTTGTCATCCTCTGAGGTTGAGAGAGAGTGACTTGCCCAAGCTCACCCAATGGGTTTCAGAGCTGGGCAGGGATTTGAACACTGGTTTCGCCAGAGTCATAGGCCACCACTCAAAAGTGGTACTTGATCAGTTGAATGAAACTGAAACCATCCATCCCCTTGCAGGGCTGGGCTTTTCACAAGGTGAGGTGGGCTCCAGCTTTTCTGCTGAGTCCAGAGGTTGTCAGTCTTCGGCTCTCAGGAGGCTCTAGCATTGGGCATGTTTGGTTGGACCTTCTGGGAGTAAGACTATAACAATTCTGTGGCCTGGGAACTGAGTGGATTAGGGCCCTGGAATCGTTACAGAGTTGAAAACATGTGGAAGACTCATGGTTGAGACCCGCTGGTTTAAACTAATGGAGAAGATGGCCTGAATTCTGTTAGTGGGCAGAGTTTTCCCATTTGGGGCCTGACCTCAATTATCCAGTCCTCAGGGTGAGAGGGGAGAATCTCAGGGCAACAGCACTGCTTTGAAAAATGTGCTATTAAATGCTTGTGTGTGTACGTGTTTATTTTCCACACTTGTAGACTTGATATGTTTTGTTTGAGTGGCACACTCTATCTAACTGTGTTTGATGCTTAATGTGTCACCTTTAATGACGTTCCTGGGATGGCCCCTAAGTCTCAGGTCTGGCCCCTGAAATCTCAGAGCCTGTGATAGCCCCACCATGACAACTCTGTTGGTAAGTCCTAACTAGAGAAGATTCACAGAATCAACTGTGGCACAGTGAGTGAACATTTCATTAATGCAATAGCTCTGCCCTAGCTGGCATGACCGGTAGGATTTCAGCCATTGTCGCCAAGGGAAACTTTAGTATTCTTTCTTCTGCCCCTCTCTGAGTTCACAGAAACCACCATTCACACATTACAGGAGTCTCTTCTGACCTGGAAGGCACTACAGGCATTAGCCTCCAATCCCCATTGGCCCTGGATGGATGAGAGTTGAGTCTCCAGTCAGGGAGAGTAGCTGTGTTAGAGTTTAAAACAACCAGTTCTGTTACAGATATGCTTCAGCCTAGCAACCAGAATGGGAAGGTTTTCTAAGGAGAGTGGGAGGGAAATCCCTTGAATCTGAACCTCTTCCTTCTCTCCTTGTTACTCTACATCCTCTAACAGGAGATAGTGGATTCACTACCACCTGGTACCAAGAATGGGCCACATCTTCTGCAAGGTGGCAGGCCACCCAAGGATCTTAGCTGTTGCTTGATTTGCTGGACAGGGGGAGAAGGCTGGGAGAAGACCCCAGACCTTGGGTGGCCACAAAGTAGGTCAAAACAGGATGACCCATGCCCCCACAGTTTTTGTAAAACACAAGGGAAAAACTGAAAGAGGGGTAGAAGAAGGAATCAAGCAACACCTGTGAGACTAAGCGATTTATTTATTTCAGTGTGAGCTCTCCTGAATATTGTGAGGTAAATTGCAAGTCAGGTCATCAACGTGTGTAGGACAATGCAAGTCTGTAAGACTGCTGGTGTGCAGTCTTGAGATGTGAAAGCAATGCTTAAAGCTTAGATAGATAGATAGATAGATAGATAGATAGATAGATAGATAGATAGATAGATAGTGTGATAGAGTGATAGAGTATCAGAACCTCTTTCTGTGTCCAGTGACACTCTGACCTCATCTCCACAATCTACCTGTCCATGGCTTTACTTTTAAGTCCCTCAGTGTATCTGAAGAAGTAGAGTATTGTTCACAATAGCTCATTTGAAGATCAATCAGCTAGTTTCAAAGGTTCTGCTAGATTTCTTAATTCGCCCTCCTTTCTTTCTTTTTTTTTTTTTTTGTGGTTTTCTTTTTTTATGTTGAAACAGTCTAACAAGACAATCTCCTCAAAAGCTATAAAATATACAGAATTATTAATGGCCACATGTTGCCCCCACCCCTGCCTTCTAGTTCTGACACAGTACAGACTCAAACCAGTTCATTTAAATCCAGGCCCTTTCTGCACCTTAACTTTTTCCAGTGCTAGGGTGCAGGGATCGCGTGAGCCGCCTCCAGCGAGAGACTCTCGCATCCAGGTTCCTTCAGATCCACAGGAGCTGTCTGCTTGCGCGAGAGCCCCCCTCTTCCTTCCGCAGTGCAGCCTAGGAGTTTCTCAGGCTGCACTGGGGCAGGAAGTGCGACCGGCATGGCTCTGGAGGCTCTGCATGCCAGGTAAGTGCATGCGGGGCCCTGGAGCAATGTGCAATCGTGCACCATTTTTGGCTTCCAGCCGAAAAGGAAAAGGTGCACGATCAACACCTGCCGGCCTCGGAGCGTCACGCGATTGGGAGTGCATCGTGCAGATCGCTCCTCACAATCACGTGACACTCGAGGGGCCCTTTCACATGGCAAATGATGTGCGAAAAGGGCCCCAGATTTGACTAACTACAAAACAGCTGTCCGATGCCAGAAATTATCATGGAACACATCAGGAAGGGCGTGACTGAGTAGGAGATAAAGGTTAAGACTTTCAGAAATATTCACTGGACATACAAAATACAATAGAGGAAAAAGAGATGCAAACAATTTTGAAGTGGTTCACTTTCCATTTAGTTCATCTATTAATTCGGAAAAGCTCCACCAAGACAGTGTAAACTGTGGAGAGACGGACATAGAGATAAGCTGGTTATAACCTTCATACATTTTAAGCAACAAGTTGATGGTTTATATTGCAATTTTACCTGGTATATTATGCGTCTAGGTTTATATGTACCAATCAGAATACTTGGATATATATAACTGTCCCTTGCTTATATATGCACACATATATGTCAGATAGTGGTTTTCATACTTTCAATGAATGATAAAATTTTAATAATTCATTTTTCAAAATTAACTAAATATCTCTCCTTCTTTTCCTGTTTTGTCTATTTTAGAGAATTCCTGAATGATACATGGCAGGATGCCACTGGACCCAAACAGCATCAAAATCCCAACCGGCATTATTTTTATGAATTGTCCCAGAAATCAATAATAGTCAGTTATCAGCAGCTGTTCCGCTAATGTAACTTTTGCAGTTAGATGAATCTAGCATGCCTTTTATTCTCATATGTGTAATGAGCCCAGTGATTTGTTCCATTTTAACATTTTCCGAATTAAATATCTACATGAATGAGTGAGTTTTGTGTCTCCTTACCATGTCTGTACATCTGTGGCCAGTGTCACTAAACAGCCAAAACCAAAACACAATTAGTTCAATGTATTGACTCCTTGAAAATTCAGACTGAGGCCATTTCTGCCCTACACTGTTATGGTACTATTATTTGACTTTCAGCATCCTGTGGAATTAGAATCATAGAGTTGGAAGAGACCACAGGGGCCATCCAATCCAACCCTGCTATGCAGGAACACACATTGAAGCATTCCCAATAGATGGCCATCCAGCCTCTCCTTAAAAACATTCAAAGAAGGAGACTGCACCACACTCCGGGACAGTGTATTCCACTGCTGCACAGCTATGACCGTCAGGAATTGTGGGGTTTGTAGTTTCCTGAGGCCAAAGAGTTCTCTGGCCGAGAATTCTAAATGCCCCTCCCTAAACTCCAAACCCCAGGATTCCATAGGATGTTGAAAGTGGAATAATAGCACTACAACAGCGTAATGCGGAAATGACCTAAAGTGCAGAGCAGTTTCACCACCCCATTGACATCTAAATTGGCTTCCCCAGAATAATGACTATGGTTAGTAAGGCACAGGGAGACAACTCTTCCCAGGGCCCCTCAAATAAAGGTATCATGGCAGCCATTAGGTCCGTAACTCCCTGGGTTCCCAATTCTTAGGGCCTAGACCCTCTTTTCCAATCACTGGACAAAAGGGAAAAAATCCGAGTGTGATAGTGCTATCTTTGAAAAAATATGTGACTTATATGACCTATGGTGACCTTATTATAGGCTTTTCTTGGCAAGATGTGTTCAGAGGAAGTTTGTCACTGCCTTCCTCTGAGGCTAAGAGAATGTGACTTTCCCAGGGCAGTAGGTTCCTAGGGCTGACTGGAGATTTGAATCCAGGTCTCACAGAGTGTAGTGCAACCCTCAAACCATTACACTATTACACCACATTGCTGCTTCTTTATTAATTTTGTGTGTAGGCTTGTGTTAGTAACTCTCAAATAGAGTAGACTCATTCAGTCAATGGAATTTACCTATGAATTGACTTACCATTCAGCGATCAATTTGGTGGATCTCCTCTGGCTAGCCTGGGACTGACCAATAGGATTCAGGTTATTTTACATTCTCACACATTATGCACTCCCCTCCATGGGTATAAGCTCTCCTCAACCTCTGTTTTGAAGAGAGTGTTCAAAGCAAAGCTTGGATCATCTTATCTAGTTGGACTACATCTCCATGTGGTTGCTATGTGCTTGCAAATATGTTAAGAGA
>CAOLHI010006869.1:0-23006 GCA_948474755.1 Ctenosaura bakeri
TTCCACAATAGCATCAGAATCAATGTATATTGCTGCAGTATACTAGTCCACTTATCAACTTGGAGACGTATAATTAGCAGGTCCTTTTCAGCTATACCTGACAAGGTAAGTATTTTTATACTGCCTTAAAGGCAACACTCTACTGACTGCCTTAAGTGCTACACACACACACACACACACACACACACACACACAGCATTTAAGGCAGTCGGCCCAAGAAGCTTCAACATCATGTCTGAAACCAACCCAGCTAAATCAATGAGGAAGTCTGTTTTGCTGTTTCCAAATTGGGATAAGTCCAAAGAACAATTTGCATGAAACCTGATTTGTGTGACAAGGCTTTCTATGTCTTGCATGCACCCTTTCTTTAATTGATTGTATGTTTGTCACTGATATGAAAATCTCTTTATCATTTTGGCCATTTCCACACTGGGAATTTAAAGTGGTGCAGAGTGACCTCCAACGGAGGTCTTCTACACCATAGAGTGAACTGGGGTGGACTACTTTCTGTAGATCCGCACCTCAATCCAGTTATGCGCAACCAGAACTGGTCACGCAGCGTGGTTTTTAAAAACCTCTTTTTTGAGGTTTTTAAAAAGCACGGAGTGAGCAAAGCTGTGCAGCTCTGTCACCTCCAGAGCAGATTTGCAGGCGCGCGCAAGTGCATGCCTGCAGATCTTCCAGGGGCGGGCTTTTGGCTGGCGAGCTTCTCCAGTTGGTGGAGAGCCTCCACCAACAGGAAGCCACCATTTGGGACACCGGAGGACTGTGGAGCAGTGAACTCGCACTGCTCCTCATGGCGACGGACTCGGCCGGCCAGAAAACAAAGCCGGTAAGCTCCATTTTGGGCATTTCCTCCCTCCCACATGCGGAAAGGGCCTTAGTTTCCACGTAGCACATACTATTATAAGTCATTACAAGGCACAAAGCATAGTCTCTCAGGGTGGATCACTGCAGTATATTATTCCTAGAAGTCCCTGAAAATGGTTCTGAAGGTTCAGCCAGTTCAGAGTGCAACTGTTAGGATTCTGAGCAATTTGCCTAAACAGAATAGCATTATGCCAGTTCTAAAAGAATTGCACTGGTTTCCCTCTATGACCATTTCAAGGTCTTGCTGGTAAGGATCAGCTTGAAAACCTGAAACAACTTTGGGCCCAACTATCTGAAGGAAAATATACTTTGTATGACATACAACCATGTATTGAATGTTTCTGAGAAGGTGCTTCTTCCTGTATCATGGCTGAGAGAAGTGCAGTAAGTAGCTACAAAAGAGAGGGCCTTGTCTTTAATATAATCTGACTTTGAGGTGCCCTCTTAAGAGAAATATGAGAAATACAAGTGGTACCAACTCTTTGGTACCATTTTCATAGACTTTTTAAATAGAACTTTGAATTGTTAGATGTGTAAATTTAATCTAAATTAAATTTAGGGTGATTCATGTTTTGTTGTTAGATGTGTAAATTTAATCTAAATTAAATTTAGGGTGATTGATGTGCTGTTGTTTGGTTTACTCTTTTGCTGGTGTTAAGAGATTTAGGCCTCTAATTTTATTGTTGACATAGTGTTTTTATGATTTTATGTACACTGTTTTGAGACTGTCTGAGATCGTCAGCCTGGAGCATTATGTAGCAAAGAAGCCAGTCTTTAGTTTGGTATGATTCCTCCTATTAGTCAAGGAGTTTTACAAAATCTCTCTGCTTTTCTCCTCACCTGTTTACAGTTCTGGAACAGTGATGTACTATTATGAAGCAGCAACCATACTAGACTAACATTGAGCTACTGGTCTCAACCTAACAGGAACAGATAGTCAATGAGTTGCTTAGTAGTGATCCCATACTTAACAGCAAGGCTGATATTTGACTGACCTGGCTGCAAAGGCATAAATTAAGGAACAAGCAAATCTTATCCATGACCTGATGGTGTCTTGTTTTTGCTTGTTTTGATCATGATCTCCCTGTTGTCTCACTATCATCCACTAATTTCCATCCAGCACTCCTTTGCTATATCCCTCTCATCGCTTTCACCATGGAACTCACTACCTCAAATTCCCTTCACTGACTTCTTCTCTCTCCCTGGATGCTCTTTATCTTTTTGTCTTCAGCATCACAGCTCTCCTTGGCCTTGCTCATCTTTTGCACTTGTATCTGAGCACATCCCTTCCTATGACCTTTACATGTCCAGTGTGTTCAGCCACCCAAAAATCCACCCTCAAATGATTCCATCCATTTTTTCCTTGCTGGCTCTTATTCCTGGAATAGCCCTCCAGAACACCTCCATGTGATTACCTCCCTTAATTCCTTTAAGTCTCTATTCAAACCTCACTTTTTCTGGGAAACATTTGGATTGCAGTCCCACTATAGTCCACATACTAACTAAGACCAAGTATGTGCTGTTGGAAAAAAACAAACACATATTCTCTACTGATGTATCCATGTCTCATTCCCTGTGCCTTTTTCTGTTGTTTCTCTCTATTCTTTTTGTGATAAGTCCCTGTCATACTTGTTATTTTTAAAAGCAACGTATCCATAGATGCACATACATAAATTAGAAAACAACAGCAACAACAACAAAGGGAAAAGAAGTGGCTATTATAAGAACGTTATTTCTTGGCTGGTGTTCTAGCCAGAAAGAGATGCCAAAGATCCAATCTATTGGATCAAATCTTAAGCTGTTCTCACTGAGCCTTGATGATTTCACATTTGGCTACCTCCATCCATGTGCTTTGCCTCTCCTAAGTCTCTTCTCCGCAAAGACTGGTTTTCATTTATTGGCTTGCGTTTTCTTGTTTCTTGTCCAAAAGCTCTTCAGATACCACCTCTCATTAGTCTAAGATCTTGCAAGGAAATTATATAAGCCAATCGTATGAAATAGCTCCAATCAACGTGAGCTTGTTAACAAATTACTGGCAGCTAGTGTCTTCTGCATTGGGGATATGTGTGAATCACACCTAAATTTTAGTCCAAAATTTAAAAGTACTTTCCATGGTGCTGAAGTTAGTAGTGGGAGGAGGTTCAGCACTATGGATAGCTCCTTTAAAGTTTGGATTAAAATCCAAAGCTGATACACTGACCAATGACATGGAAACTACCAGCCACTACTGGAAGAAATATAGCAAGAGGTATACAGACTGAGAATCTGTCCTGCCAAAAATAAACTCATCTGTTTAAAATGCAAATGTATTTCTCTTCTTACCAAAAATACAGAAGACTTTGTCATTTGAATTTTCTTGTAAAAAGATTATTAATAATAATTTAAGCAGGCACTTAATAGTATTTCAGAATATTCTGCCAAAGTGCTTGTATAAAACAAAATAAATAGTAAGTGAAATTTGGCATTTAATGTCTAAATGCAAGATGTCTGGCCTTCCTAGCAATATGCCATTCCTGCTAATCAGTGTAATATATTTGCAGCCAGAATCTTCACTTTCTGAGTTCACTTTCTAAGAAGTGTCTTTTCTAATTATTTGGCCAATTGCAAGCACCACGAACATAGCGAAATGTTTGCTCCTAAGCTTGTATTTTCATTCTGTTATAAGACAATTTGATTCTAACTTTTCTACCACTTGGAAAAAACAACTATTTTGAGGGTGATATCATGGTAAAAAGAAAAAGAAAAAAAAGAAAGAAATTTATGTCTGGCACAAAGTTAACGTGAATACAATTACAAAAACAAACCAATGGAAAACTGTTCGTACCCACTATTTTGGTAACTAAATGTAGCTATCATTCAGTAGTTTTCCTATTAGTGTGGTACAATAATGGCAGTGATAACTATTGTTGTTATTATTGTTATTACTGTTATTGCTGCTCCTGAAAACAGGAAAACTCACATTTTTTTATATTCATGAACTCAGTGCTAACAATCCGATAGAGCACAAGTGGTTTCAGTATAAGATTAATCATGTAACAGGACAAAGACAACATTAATTGTATACTATGAATATGCTATTTCCATAAAAAGAGGGTCATTTGGTCCTGTAGTTTAATCCCACCAGAAAGGGATGTTTTTATTGAGCTGCCTACTAGCAGTTCCATTGTTCCAGCCTTGATCTTACCTTGAAATTTCAGTAGTTAAGCCCCTGCATAATGATCCCTCCATGCTCACCAAGGAATTAGCAGAAGCAAAGCTTAGATCTTCGCATCTCTTTTCATACTTAATTTAGTAGGTTAGCATCTTGTGTTGCTGCGGCAATGGACGTCCCTCTCTTTTGTCTCTGACACGTTGCCTAGCAACGTATCAACAAAAGTGGATTCACAGAGTTCCTGTAAAACTGATTGGCCAACGGTATTTTTATATTCAGTATTTCTGTAATTACCTTATGTATCGCTTTCCAATAAGTGAAAGAGATAATGAGAAACGGGGAATATTTCTTTCTATTGTTTGTGTGAAGAATTTAAGGTTATTGATAATGTAAATATTGTAATTTGTTAAGATGTTTGTAATTTGTTGTTAATCTTAATAAAAATATATATATATATATTTAAAAAAATGATTGGCCAACAGCATTGTCTAGGAAGGTGGTGGTGAGGAGAGATAGACATGCAGGACCAATTTTTACATGTGCTCATAGAAATGTTCCAAAGTTCATCTCTGGAAAACTTGGAGGGAGGGTACTAAAACTCCTTCACTTTGATTCCAGTGGCCACAGAGTTACCAAAATGGTTCGTACGTCAGAGAGAGGGAAGAAAGGAGTTACAGGACGAACATCACCAAATAATTATCACTTAGGTATTTGCTAGGGAGAGTTGAGGGAAGAAGAATTCCTGCAAAAGGATTTTTACTGCCCCACGTCCATTAAATATTTGACTAAGCTTCAGCTTCCTACATTTCTGTTTGTTACTGTAGTAAATGTTGTTGTTATGTGCCTTCAAGCCACTGCCAACTTATGACAATCCTAAGGCAAACCTATCATGGGGTTTTCTTGGCAATATTTGCTCAGAGGGAATTTGCCATTACCTTTCTCTGAGGCTGAGAGAGTGGGACTTGCCCAAGGTCATCCAGTTGCCTTCCAATGCCCTGATCTTCTGGAGTCTGAGTCCAACACTCAAACCACAAAACCACAGTGGCTCCCCACTGCACTAAAAAATAGCTGTAGTGAATAACTTGGCAGGTGGGAGGAAAGGCATTTTCTACTAGGACTGCCTCTAGTAAGTATTAAGGTTAGAAAGAATATTCAAAAATATTTGACACATTTTTGAAAAACATTTTTTTCAAGTGTCCAGAAGCCCTGAGAAGGATCCTGGGATGGGGAGAATCTTCACAGTTGGGGCTTACTCTGTGCAAAATTTGCAGGTGGCTGTTTTGCACAGGAAATAGCATTTTCTCTGTAGAAAATTATAATTTCTATGCAGAAATATTACAGTCAGCCTTCCACATTTGTGGGTTTCACTTTTGTGAATTTAACTATTCACGGATTATTTTCCATCACCTGTGCTGCCTCCCTATGCCATTTTTAATAGGGACTGCAAGCTTTGTGAGACTGAGAAACTGTAAATGAAACTTGTAAGTCCCTATTAAAAATGGTGTGGGGCAGCAGTGGAGGTGGCAGTAAGCCCCACCAGCCACTCATTTCTGCCTTATGAAGGAATCCTGATGCCTGAAAGGAATCCATGGTGGGTTGGATATGGTGATCATACTTTTTTTTGTGTTAAATCTGGTTTAGGAGGGCCTAACGTTATTCACGGTTTTTTTACTTCCATGGGGATCCTGTGCCCCTAACCCTAGTGAATGTGAAGGGATGACTGTATTTCCTGTGCAAAAAGTGTGTTTCCTGATCAGAAAATAATATTACTATGTAGGAATACTATTTTCTGTGCAAAACAACCATGCTCTAATTTTGTGCAGAATAAATCTTAACCTGCATATAGGCTTCTAAATCTATGTGCTTTTCAAATGCTTTCTTGCAGAGGGAAGAAAACTGTTAAAATTACTCATGGTTTCCTTCTAGAAAAAAATTAATATATTTGTAATGCATGTTATGTGCCCTTAGGAACATCAGCTATAATCCTGTATCAGCTTATACTTAACTATGCACTTAACTAAAAAGTAACTTCACCTGGCCTAACCCCTCCCTGCCTGATAGAAACATCATTCAGTCATGCTGTAGTCATCAGCAGAATGGATCTCCTTCTCCACACACAGCTAATACTTGGTAAATTAGGTTGGGGGCAAGTTGTGATCGTGGTAATAGTGTGAAAACCATGACTAAATGGAGATCATGAATACAAAAGAGTTACCTAACAGTAACTATTTTGTATTCACAATCACTACTTAGTCACAATTGTGATGGGGGTTGGACTAGCTGGCCCTCAGTGGTCCCTTCCAACACTACTAATCAATAGTTTTCAATAAATATGACTTATTGAACAATAGCACATCATGGTTTGTACCTTTAAATATACCACATACTTCTGTGCTATTCTCCCTATTCTAGTAATAATGTATTGTAATAATGACACACGTTCTGCTTCTTCAAAAGGTAGGATTTTGCTGTCTCATCATCCCATTAAGCAAGTTCCAGTTTGCTAACAGTACTGGCAAGAACAATATTTTGTTTTCTGTTGCTCAGCAACCCAGATCTGTTGCAAACAGAGCCCTGCATTATAGCTGTTGCAATGAGGCAAGCACACAAATCAAATAGAGAAGAGAGTATTTGGATAATAGATCCCTCTCTCTCTCTCCCTCCATATGGACTGAAATCCTGAAGCATTTCCGTAGTGCTGTAGACATAGTGCTTCGGACTATTAGATGTTCTGCTTGTTGCACTGCATTGGTGCCTTGAGAGCTGAAAGTTGACTATGGCCAATTTCCTTTCCTTCTAGCACTCAAATAGTTACTCTTCTTTCTTCATTTGTTGTTATTGAGCTTCATTTACTCATGAGTCAGAATTAATTACATTTGTTTTGTTACTGATCTGGAGCACTTTGTGTTTGCAGTAGTTTTCCATAGGAGATCAGGTGACTCTTTTGACAACTGTAATTTGTTTTTCATCATTATCAGGTTAACATTTTAAAGATGTTCTACTTCTTTGATTTATAAGATTTGAGGGTAAGACAGAATTGCAGTCATGATTTTCTGGCTGTTTAAACCATTCTCTCCCTCTTTTTTCCCCGCTTTGTTAGCTTTCTATGACCTGTACCAGTTATTTCATCAGAGAGTCAGCTGACAGGAGCAAAACAAATCGGAAATGAATCAATTATCATTCAAAACTCTCTCATTTGAAATCCTGTTTATCTCTCTAAGTGAAATGTGTTGCACTCATTCATTCTGTTTTCCATTTATTTTTAAACCAGCTGCACACCGTTATCTCTATTTTCTTGAAGGGTCATCTGCTCTATATGCTAGAATACTCTTTATTAGAGCCTGCTTGATAATGTTATTAATAGTGCACAGGAGAAGTAGAACAAGTATAGAAGTGTTTTTAGCATTTGCCATTGTAGATTTTCTGTTGCAGGCACTATGATGTGTGCTTTTTTTTCACACTGCTTACACAGATGTGCAGAAATACAATATGCAGGACTGGCATTTCTAGACATAACAGATTTGGAAATGAAGATCAACAGGATATTTAATCAAGCTTCCCAGAAGATAGAAGAGATCACATTGCTACCCAAACCTGTTTAAAATGCCCAGAAGCCACATGTGCCTTTGAAGTTTCAAGACCTTCTGTGGACATGACCATTGCAGCAGCTGAACTAACAAGCATGTCTACAGCACATGTCAAAAACTATTCTGTGTGCCAAAATCTATCAGCCTATCAAATTCCCAATACCCTGTCATCCTCATTTTTTAATTTTTTTTAACATCACTTTTGTAATTATTTTAAGACAAAATCTAGAGAATGCTGACATTATGTTTACAGGTTGACCGGACATCCTAAGGAGAACAAATGTTTGGGCAGAAGCCCAAGGATGTGCACCCATGAGCAAAATCAAAACCCTTTATCCTATAGCTCCCAGTGCAACCCAAAACTTGTGGAGAGTAGGATGGACTATCAGTGTCATAGAATGCTATTGAGGGAGGAGTTTGGGAACTAAGTCCTGATACTACTGTTGCATCACATTGGATCTTAGCCTGTTTGCTATTCAGTCAGTGAATAATTTCACATAGGTCTCTTTTATACTCCACAACTACAGCACTTTAATACCACTTTAACTTCCATGCCTCCAGCCTTTGGAATCCTGAGATGTCTAATTTGGTGAGGTAATTAGAATTCTTTGGCAGGGAACACCAGTGCATCCTAAACTACAAATACTAGGATTGTGTAGGATACATCCATGGCAGTTAAAATGGTATCAAAGTGCTACAATGGTGTAGTGTGAAAGAGACCATAAAGTTCCAATCTTTTGATAGTTAAGGGGAAAACGACCTATAGATGGGCAAAGTCCATGCCTTGCAAAGGCCCTGAATGTGAAATAATCACCTTAAGCAACTACTGTAGGCATTGAGGAGAAGGGGGGTTTCTTAATCCTGGAAAACTGAGAAATGGATGGAAAACAAAATGGTCGTAACCATCCATCTCTCCATGAAGACTTCCCACTTTTATAAAAAGGATTGTCTCCTTCATGCCTGTCCTGAGATTGCCCTTGTACTGTGGCGGCAGTGGGTCGGAGTTGGGGGGGCAGAAAAGGAAATGGGGTGGAATGCTACAGAGGTCCAGGGATCAGTGCCTACATCCTCTGCCAGCCAGACACTGAAGAGACACACACAACAAATGAAAATGTTCCTTTTGCAGATACTGCTGTCCTCATATTATCCTCTCCCTGGATCCAGGAAGGTTGTGTTTGCCAGCAAGACAGCATGTCTTTTTGTCTACTTTTTTCTTGTTAGGGAAAAAAGAAATATTTTTCTTGAGGGCTGCCAAGAGCTGTAGGAAAGATTGGTACAAATGGCAAGCATAACAAAAAAATAAAAGCATTCAAAACAATCTTTTATTTGACTTTGCTGGGGGCTCTCTTATTGCTCTTGGCTCCAGGCTTCATTTCCCTGTAGGCCGATCAACATCTGGTAACGGCAGCATTGTCTGCATACTCTGGGCAGGGATTGATATTTTTCATTTTGTGACCTTCTCTTAGACTTCCGTTATATGTCCATTTGTTCTTTCTTGGTACTGTCTCTTTTCTGCCATTGACTATCAAAGTGAATGATGCTAATGGAAAAATACACAAGCCTGCTTTCCTCCTGGCTATGTTTTAACAATTTTTGGCAGAGTCAGGTAATCAATTCTACCATATCTGCATAATAATAATAGCAAAGCTGAGGAAAGATACATGAGCAAAATAAATATTATCATTCATTAAGGTCTACAAGCCTATGCACACGTACTGGAGAATAACTCCCTTTGAAGTCAATGAGATTTACACATGTTGGATTAGGTATGAAAATAAAAATCAATGTATAAGCCTTTTCCCTTGATTCCCTTCCATTCCTCCATTCTGTTATAATCCCTAGTATTTTCAAGGAGGTAGCTGTGTTAGTTTGTCTCAGCATAAAAAAAGGAAAGCGGAAAGGACTCGTTTAAGTCAAACTGATTTATTTTAGCATGAGCTCTCATGGATCTCAATCCTCTTGTTCAAATTCTTCAGAGGATCTGAAGAAATGGACTAAAATTCATCATTGTTGTTGCGTGCCTTCAAGTTGTTTCTGACTTATGGCAACCCTATAGTGAACCTATTGTGGAATTTTCTGGGTTTGATAGTGTGTGATGCACCCAAGGTTACTCAGTGGATTTCCATGGTCAAGTGGGGAATTCAGTCAATGCTCTAACCACCACACCATACTGACTCTCAAAATCCATGATAGCTAACTTCAAATTACAGTCCTCCCCCCACATTTGTGGGTTTGATCTTTGCAAACTTGATTATTTATGAAGTGCACACTTGCCTCCCTCCATTCTCTCCCTCCCAGTCCCCTGCCTTTTGCCTGGGCACATGTGTCTTCCTTCCATGGGCAAAAGGCAAGCAAATGGGAGGGGGCAGCCCCACATGCATAGAAGGTCTGCATGTGCCTTTTCTGGTCTTGTTGCTGCCCTCTCCCATTCTCTTGTCTATTGCCCAGGCACCTGGAAGGCAGTGTGCCCAGGCAAAATGCAAGTGAATGAGGGGAGGTGTCCATGCATACCTTTCCCAGTGTGTGGCTGCCCCTCCCATTCATTTGCCTATTGCATGGGCACCTGGAAGGAAGGCAGCGTGCCTGGGCAAAATGCAAGTGATTGTAAGGGGATTCCTGGAAGGGAATGGGCAGGGAGAGTTATTTGTCTTTTTTTTTACTTTGGTGAGGGTTCTATGCTCTGAGCTCTCACAAAAGTCAAGGGGCCACTGTAGCCCAGTTAGATTCAAAAGTGCTACTAGACTTCTCTCTCATGCTTTCCTTTTTTGTTGTTGTTGTTTGGTGGAGGTACTTAGAATTCTGTGCTAGGGGTTTCCTAGTGCTGTAATACTGGGACCAAGGAGATTTCTGGACCAAGCCAGGGCTATGACACTCAAAGTCTGATATATCTCCACCTTCTTAGAAAATGCAGCACCCTTCTACACTTTTGTCCCCCACTGGCTTTCTCTCCCAGTTTATCTCCCTCTACTGCTTTCCCTAAATCCGCACTCTTTCAGATATAGGGCAAAGCATGGGTTTATCATCAAATGGCTATGTTACTGGTGGTAGTGTGTACACCCAAATCCAGAGCACAGAGACACTCTCTTGAGGCTGGTCTTTATAAAAATATAAACAAATCTTCATTTAACACACTGTCAGGGTAAAAGGCAGTTGGTAAGTTAAGGATTTGCAAACAGCACAACACTTATATCTTTCAACCAACAAACACTTTCTTTTTCTCTCTCCCACACTCTCTCAGACGGATCTTTCACTCTCTCAACTCCAAAACACATTCTACACTTTCTGAACCTCTAACAATTTTTTAAATTAAATTTCAGTTACTCATTCCCCCCATTTAGCCCCTCCCTCTGGCTAGCCTGGGTTCCATTTGCACCAGCCAATCAATTTGAATCCTACTTGGGTACCACAGAGTAAAAATATGAGCAAGGCTATGACTAATGATACAACTGGATTCAAGCCAAAAGGACATTCACCTGTTGATGTGCTCAGAGGTGAAAGGAAAGTCTGAACATGGAATGTGAGAAGAATGAAGCAGGAGAAGCTAGACATAGTAAAACAAGAAACGAAATGCATAAATGTTGCACTACGTGGGGTGAGCAAGCTAAGATGGACAGGAATGGGACATTCTAAGTCTCACAATTAAACAGTGTTTACTCAGGAAATGAAAATCTAAGAAGAAATGGGGTGACATTAATGATGAGGAGAAATATAACAAAAGCAGTCAAGGGATATAATGCAAAGTCTAACCAAATCATATAATTAAGACTTCATTAAATTCACTCATTAAAACTCATCAACCTAACATAACCCAAATTTATGCTCCAACTACACAGGTAGAAAAAGAAAAGTTGAAAGATTCTATATTGGAGTCCAGGAAGACATTGACCAGAACCAAAACAGGACTTCTTGTTAATCATAGGCAATGGGAATGAAAACAATAAAAAACAGAGTAGAATCAAAGAACATTTGGTCCAGGATCAAGAAATAAAACTGGAAAGGGACTGATTGAATTTTGGGAAGGCAACAGTTTGTTCATCACAAACACATTCTTTGAGTAACCAAAGAGACAACTACATACATGGACATCACCTGGTAGACAATATAGAAATCAAATAGACTGCATAACCAAAAGCAGAAGATTGAGAAGCTTCATTCTCTTTACAAATACAAGACCAGGAGAAGACTGTGGCATAGACCATGAACTGCTAGTACCAAAACTAAGAGTAAAGCTAAAGAAGAACACTAAACCAACCATCAGGCCAAAATAAAACCTGAAGAACATCCCTGCAGAATTTCCAAACAATGTAAAAAATAGATTTGCACTATTTAGCCTAATTGACTGGGAATCAGAAGAACTCTGGAGTGAAGCTAGGGATATTGTCAGGGAGGAATGCAAAAAGACATTATCTGCAGCAGAAAAGAAAGAAACGTCTCAATGGATGACAGATGAAGCTCTTCAAGCAGTTAATGACAGGTGAAAAGTAAAAGTAAAATGTGACAGAAATTGGGTCAGAACTCTGAATGTGTCTGTTCAACAACTAGTACACAGGCACAAAGAGAACTCTGTACTAATCAATGAAGAGAAATAGAAGATGACAAGAAAAAATGATGAGCAAAATCCAAGAAATTAAAGTCCAAGAAATTAAAGGGAAATTTAAACCAAGGGTGGGGATGCTATATGACAAGCAGAGGAACACATTACATGCCCAAGTACAAATAAAAGGAAGATGGAAACTGTACACTGAGGAACTATGTAAAAGAGATGAAAGGATGAAAGAGTCATTCAAGAAAGAACCATTTGAAGATCAACCTACAATTTTAGGAAGTGAAATGGAAGCTGCACTCAGAGGACTTGGGAGAAATAAATCACCAGGAACAGAGGTCATACCATTAGATCTGCTTCAAGTTAGACAGAATCTACTCTAGTTCTAACCTAACACTGTCAACAAATATGGAAAACATAATATCTTTGAATATTAAAGTTAGAATTGTCCATGCCATTGTATATCCATTGTTTGTATGGTTGTGAAAGCTGAACGGTGAAAAAAGCTAATAGGAAGAGAATCAACTCTTTTGAAATATGGTACTGGAGAAGAGTTCTGTGGATTCCATGAACTGCTAAAAAGACAAATGAATGAGTCTTAGAGCAAATCAAGCCTGAATGCTCCTAGAAGCCAAGATGATTAAACTGAGACTTGGAATTTCTTCTCACTTCCATTACAGTGAAGGAAGCAAGTGAATATTGTATTTCATGTCTGAACACAGTCAACAAGTAATGCTGGAGGGAGATGGGCTGGCCTTTTCCTGTGTTTTAAACAACACCTTGGCATATATCAGGAGTGAAAAACCTCCAGGTGTTGAGACTCCAACTAACAGAAGCCCAAACAGTATGGCAAATGGTAAAGGATTATGGGAGTTGTAGTCTAAAACATCTAGAGAACCAACATCCTCCCACCCTGGCTTATAAAAAGAAGGTTTGCTATCTTTTGTGGCAGTAATGCCAATAGATCAAGCTTCTTTTAAAGGGACAAGAAGAAGTACAGAAAACAGATTGCTGAGCCAGAATCTGGCTTTGATACCTTCAGTCTTCCAGGTGCTGATGAATTACAGATCCTATCATACCTCACCATTGACCAGCACATTTCATTACCTCCAACGTTTCAGAGATGAAAACTGTGGCCAAGCAATGTCAGAGTGTGGCCAAGATGGCAAAAGCTTTTTAATGATGAAGAACCCACAACTAGGAGAAACTGCTGTGGTTTGCTTTTGCCTGATCTTACAAAGAAGGGCAAGATTCTGCCCTTCCTCCTTGCAAGTTAATTGAGTGAAAACTACTTTTCCACTTTGAACTTAGTTTGCACTAATGGAAGTAAGCTGACCATAAAGGGGGAAAGTGGCAGACGGAGGAGAGAAACAGGGACATTTTAAAAGCAGCTGAAAAACTGGGACAACTGAGGATTCATTGGGACTGCCCCCTGCCAAATCAGACATTTGAGTGTATACCATTTAGAGTAGATGGGAATTAGAGTATCAACAATATCTGGAGGCTAACAGATTTCCAAGCAATGCCCTAATATGGGCCTTCATGCATGCAGGACATCTGTGTGTAAATAAAACCTGCCTCAGAACTCTTGATCTGGACACATTTCAGGGGGATCTCAAAATGAATAGTTTCACTGGCAGAGTCCCTCTTGGACTCCATGTGTCACTCAAGTGAAAGTGATAAATGAATGAGCCCCAGGCAATGCTCCATCATTTAATGAAAGCCATGTTTTCCCTCCCTCACGAGAGTTAGCATGCTTAAATGCTTGAGGGGAGGAGAAGAAAATACCACTGCTTTGAATCCATATGTGAAAAGTTAGGCACATAGTGTCTGAAAAACAAAAATTATTTCAAACCAATGAAAGAGAGCACTTATCTTAGATTTTCTGTCATTAGTGGGTAAGTCAAATACTAAAACTCAGGAAATTTCCACAGATTCTAACTGTCTACAAATAATGCTTCAAAGAGAAAATATTATAGAGATAACATGCCATTTATAATTTGAATGGAAGTAGAATCAATATGCATCATGTTGATATAGGTTGGCACTTAAAAGAAGCTAGGGTAACAGTCAAGTAAGCTTGTTTTAAAAACTGACTCTTTTCAAAGATAGTACAATTTGCTCTGAATTATTAGCTTCTGAAAATTCAAACTGCAAGATGTTTCTCATCACATATCACCGACTTCCATATGTTGAGCATTTTATTTCCCTATTGAGATATAATGACATTTCTATTGAATATTTTTATTGGGATGAGCCATGCTACAGTAAGAACTAAAACAGAAACAATGTTTTTATTTTAAAAAGGCACTTCATGTTGAAGCACTTAAAGTTAGATTCTATTTTGCTTGAAAATTCCTCTAAGGACGCCTGACAATCAAATAAGGATTGCATTTTTTATTTGATTTTATGTTACTATGTCTCTAAATATATTTGTATTGTAGAACATAGAAATTCAATTTCCATGGAATGTGGTGGCAGAATTCTTATTCATTTCAATAGTACCAAGATCATGTTGTATATTAGAAATCAGCCAAGGGGATGCTGTACTCATAAAAGTTCCATAAAATTTGGTTTTAGACTAACAAGATCGTGTTATGGTTGTGCCAGCAATAACTCTTTTCCTTTGATCCTAGCCCCCTCTTCTCTTCCCTAGATGTCTTGTTCCTTTAGCCCTCCCCTCACAATCTTCTACCTCCTCCTCCTCCTGGCGTGTGTGTGTGTGTGTCCACATCCATGTCTATACCTCATACATGCACAAAATGAGCCTTCTGCACTTTGCTTCCAATGCCCCTGCTTTTTCTTCATACTGTTTTCATTGTGTGCCGCCCTGAGATCTCACCATATAGGGCGGCATAGAAATGTTTTAATAAATAAAATAAAATAAATAAAAATACTACCTACAGTTGATGTGACATTCAGATAAATATTGGATGATGAACCTAGATACTGCCTCAGGGAAGAAAAACTTATTCTTCTTTGTTTTATGTTTTACTTATCTTATGAACAAGAGCCAGCATGGTGTAGTGATCTGATGTTGCGCTATGACTCTGGTCTCCAAATTCCTGCTTCACCATGGAAATCTACTGGGTGATTTTAGGCAAGTCACACACTCTCAGCCTCAGAGAGAAGCAAAGGCAAACTTCTCTCCAAACAAATCTTTCCAAGAAAACCATGTGATAGGTTTGCCTTGAGGTGCCATAATTCAGAAATGAGTTGAAGGCACGAAATGACAATATATGTTACAAACACTTCTATTTAACTCAAACAAGATTCTGAAAGCAGCTTTAATTGGTTCTGTTTGCCTTTATGACAGCTGCATCCTGTTAAGAAAGAGGATAGAGAGGTTTGGAATGCAGGCCAAGGCAGGCAGCTGTGATGGATGGCTGGTTCTTGCAAAGTACAAACTGCTTGGTGATTTGTGTGAGAGCTTATTGATATAATTTTCTCTCTAATTTCCAAGGACTGATGAAACTTCCTGCTAGGCTATGAGTTTACAAATTCATCTGGACAGAAATTTTACTTCTGAAAAAGAGGACACGTCCAGCAAAAGAAGGACGTAATGCAACCAAAATCCTCACAAACCCAGGTTTACCTGAGCCAATCAACCCAGTAGGAATGAACTAGCCCTGCATTGCTGAACAGATTCTTGGTTCATCCCTCTCCCTGGCAATTCATCTGACCCCCCTTTTTATGATAGGGTTGCTCTAAGCTCCATCAAAGGCCATTTCCGCATGGGGTATTTGAAACAGTGCAGTCTGTCCTCCAGGGAGAATGCCTGCATCTGGGAGCGGACAGGGTCCAGACTACTTAATGTTAGATCTGCACCGCAGCCCCCTCTGGAACAACCCAAAGTGGTCATCCAGCATGCTTTTGAAAGACCGGAAAAATCAGGTCTTTCAAAAGCACGGAGCGCGCCACTGCAAGCCTGCTCCCTTGTGCAGATTCGCAGGCTCGCACCAATGCAAGCCTGCGATCTGCCGGTGGCAGGCTTTAGGCTGGCGAGCTTCAGTGCCACCATTTTCGACGCCGGAGCAGTGCAGAGCAACGAGCACACACTGCTCCAGAGCCGCCTGGACCAGACCGGGGAGCCAGAAGATCCAGTAAGTAGCGGCCCTGTGCGATTCCCTTGCCCCGTGCAGAAATGGCCTAAAATGCCCTGTTCCTCCCTCTCATCATCTTCCATCTTTCCTTCTCACCTTCACCACAACTGGTTTCCTCATATACCCTGATAAGAGGACCTGTCCTGTTTGTGGAGGCCTGCTATACTCACAGAGGCCAGAGAACCTGAGTGGTCAGAGAGAGGAAGGGCTACGGATGCCATTCTTCCCCTCTCAGAGACCTGTTGTGAAATCAGTTGGGCCAGAGATAGGCAAGTGTGGCCCTCTAGCTGTTTTTGGCCATAAGTTTCAGAATCCTTCTCCACTGGCTAGATTAGCTAGGATTCGTGAAAGCTACAGTTCAACAACCTTTGGAAGTCCCAAGTTCTTACTCCAGTAGCAGCTAGGCAGAACAGGATTGCTGTCTACCCATGCAAAGCAATAAAAGACCATCATATGTGTTAACATCAAAACACTCACTGAATATCATCTAGGATGGTACAGATGTTGAAAGGGAAAGGTACATCTGTATGGAGTTGCTAGGCAATCAGTTCAGCAGTGTTCCTGTGCCTTGGTTCCTCAAGAGAAGGCTAGAAGATGAAGTAGCAACAGCTCTGACTAGGAATATGGCAATGTGACTGATCCCCTTGTCAGGTTGGCCCTGCAGTTCTTAGCCTTGAGAATCCACCACTCTTACCTTACCCTTTGGTCTCCTTTAAAATCCCTCCTTGGATTTGGATCCTGGCTTCACAGTCAACTAGCATATGTGTGTGTTAACTTTGTGTTCTTTAAGGTAAGTTAGTTTTGTATTCTTTATGGTAGGCATGGCCCACCCTTGATTCAGGGTAAATGATGTTGGTCAGAGTCAGTTTTAACAAAGTAATTTTTCTTTATAAAGTAAGCTTTATTTTCATGACATACAGAAAGGTTGCATTATCAAGTTCCAGTTCTTAGTTCCAAACACGTAACAATATTCAAAGTGAGTTATGTCAGACTTTCTTCTTCAATTAATTCAGACACCCAGTATGCATTTGCTCCCAACTGACTCCCTCAACTGTTTGTCTCCAACTGTCACCAACAAATTCTCTTTTAAAAATCCTCTTCTCCCTCACTTACGCCCCAGTCTCCCCTCACAGAGTTCTTTGTGCTGGAACTGGCTACCCTCAGCCATTCGCAAGCATGCTTCACACCCTTCCATCCAAGAGTTCTTCAGTAACATTTTATCAAGCTCTCTTCCTCTTGTTTTTCCTGTTATAGTGTCACAGGTATCATATGTTACTTTTTGTATAAGTGTCTACCACAGAGCCTGCAAATCATACAGAAATCTGTCTCCTATGGATAGTTAAGAATTCATACCCCACAGAGTATAACTCAGATCATCCCAATGACTGCTGCAGCATTTTATTTATTTATTTTTAAGAGTTGCTTGGAGAATATATATTTACTTTAGGTGTGCACGGCTAGCTTTTCAAAGCAGAAAGCCATCACAAAGCAGCTTTAGGGTACATTTCTTGACGTCCTAGGAGCCACATCGTACTTGTATTCAAGACATTGGTTTTGACCTATAAAGCTCTGAATTACTTGGGGCCAGGATATCTGACAGGTGCTCTCCCCTCCGACCCTGTCGAAAACTTGACAACTGCAGTGGAGGCCCTGTGGAATGTCCTACTGCCTCATGTGTATGTATGGTGAGATTACATGACAGGGCTTTCACTGCAGCAGCATCCTGACCATGGAATTCCCTGCCAAGGGAAATTAACTAAAGCACTGCTGTTCTATATGGCATTTGGTCCATGAAACTACTCTGACTGCTTTAATGATTCAGTTTTAAATTACTGAATTACTAAATTACTGGATTTTAAATTACTACTATTACTTTGTTTTTAATTTTTTGAAATCCATGTAATTTTTTTTTATCGATTGGAACACATATATTGTTTTTAACTAAATTTTTATGCATTGTATGTCACCTCAGTGACCTTGGCAAGCTGACAGGTGCTATATAAATGCCTAAATAGATAAATAAATCTTCAGATGTGCTTTTTCACGAGTAGCGAGCCAGGTCTAGCTGCAGCTGCCACACAGGCTGTATGTGTAAGGGAGTCTAAGAAGAGATTGTAGGTCTGTGAAATCCAAAGCCCTTTTTTTCCCCTACTGCAGGCATGCCTGTAGAATGTGGGGTAAGTTATGCCATTCCTGGAGCTGGCACTGTTATTTTCCCTCTGAAGGGAACTTTTGGGATGGACAATAACCAGTAAAGCAGAGCTTTCCAAACTTTTCATGTTGGTGACACACTTTTTTAGACATGCATAATTTCAAACACAGTAATTCAGTTTTACTAGCAAACCCCTTATAAGAGATACAGACACATACACAAATTGGGGGACATAACATACCTCATGAAAATCTTTCATATATTTTTAAAAATAGATGATTTATAAATAATAACATGCCTTTCCAAGATTGTAAGCAACACACTTACACACTTCAGGCGACACACTAACGTGTCACGGCACACCATTTGGAAAGCCCTGCAGTAAACTGTCAATACAAGTGCCTTCTACTCTTTCTGGCACAAGCTCAGCAGGGCTTAGAAGATGATGTTTCTTTCACTATGGATTCTTCACTCAACCCTCAAACAATTGCATTGTTGCATCCAGTCATTAAATTGGTATAATTTGAAACAATAAAAATGCAGCAATTAATGCAAAATACAATAAATACAATCTTTATTTAGTTTCTGATTAAACAATCCCACTTACCACAATTTAAACACTATTACACTTCTGCCTTGATGCCATTCAAAATACCCAATCCAACCCATTACCTGCTGCTTTCAGAAGATTACCTCTGTCAGAGAAGTTATTGCTGGCCCCGTGGGCAATTATTTAGCATCATAATTTCTTTCTTCCTGCTATTGACTTACAAAAAAAGGCAGTTTTATCCTGATTAATTCATTCTCTAGATTCATATCAGCCTTGGTGTTCTTTGCAAATGAGTAATTTGAATGCTTTCATCCAGCTGAGTAAACAATACTTTTGTGTGTTGGGGAGGAGATGTTTCATTAAATTTGCTCTCTTGTTTCGTACTAGTGACTTTAGCAATATCTTTCATATGAGTTCTTTATCATTAAAATGGAATATTGATTTATGTACAATGCACCCTCTCTGAAATATAGGAAGTGGCTTTGAGGAGTTAACAGCCTTTCAGAAGACAACAGATAGGAAAATATATCTGTCTTATATCTGTCTTATATCTTATATCTATCTGTGCCTGATATTTGTTGTTTGATGCTATGCGTCTTCAAGTTGTTCCTGATTCACAGCAACCCTAAATTGAATCTATCATGAGGTTTTCTTGGCGAGCTTTGTTAAGAAGGTGCTTGCCTTTGCCTTCCTCTGAGGCTGAGAGAGTAAGAACAGAAGCTCAGGATGAACAACTATGACGGCTGCCACATCAAGATAATAGCAAAGGAATGAAGGGGCTTCAGGTGATGACAATTGCTCCTCGCCCCACAGAAAGTATGTGCTAGATGGAGTTGGTGAAGTCATGCGGATATCCCTGGGCCTTTCCGCACTACACTGTTATAATGATATTATTCTACTTTCAACATCCTATGGAATCCTGGGATTTGCAGTTTAGGGAATGGCATTTAGAATTCTCAGCCAGTGAGCTCTTTGGCTTCAGTAAACTACAAATTCCACAGGATGTTGAAAGTGGAATAACAGCACTATAACAGTGCAGTGCAGAAAGGCCTCCTGCTACCATTCTGCATGCAGGGCTCACACTGTACTGTTACCCCACTGGGATACCCTATCCCAGGGACTATAAATTTGATATCATATATGCCTGCCATGCCAGAGACGTTGCCCAAGTGAGTATGTAGACAAGGAGGTCGAACAACTGAAATTAGGTGAGGCCAGGAAAATCCCCAGTCACGTTCCCCTAGGAGACCTCAGGCTAAACACGTCCACATGGATGAAGGGTCCTCAGCCAAGAAATAGCCAAGTTGGATTATTGGGTTTTCCCCAGGTTGAGCAACTCCAATGTTAGTAAACCTTACACTGCAAGGTCCATCTGCATAAACCAATCATGCAAACTACCAAGTTCCTTTTGTATGGCATTTCTCCCTCAGTTTTGGCCACTGTTCTTCCTAGGAGGGGGGCTGCCCTTGAGGTACGTTCTGCCCTATAAGTAGTCCCAGTTTTTGAGGGTCTCTTTGGAAAATACCCCGCTACACTAACAGACTGGCACTCTGTTAGTTGAGTCATCCCCTCAGCTGCTTCTCTTCGCTGAGCTCCGTTCTTCTCACTGCTTCCTGGACTGAAGACTTCAGGATAGGTGCAGTATTGCCATCTTTATACCCCATCCACTGAATCCCCTATCAATTTTCACCTCTTTCCCTTCTCAATAGGCATTGTGTGTGTGAGTGAGTGCTTTGGTGCATGATAATATTTTTATTAATAAAAACCATTTATTAGTATATTCATCTGGCTTTTCACTGGGTTTGATCTCGTAAAAACTAGGTAAAAGATTCTGCTGGGTTATCCTGCCTGTCATTTGGCTACAGCATTTTTGGAGTGAATCAAGGTGTCCCCCACGGGACACCCAGAATTCAGGATAACAGTACTAGGTATGCATTTGGAAGCTGGGTAAAGGAACACAGCAGATACATTGATGCATATACATTGAGTGGTACCATGGGGAAAATCAGAAGAGTTAGCATTGCCTATCAGAGACAGTTCCTGATCACAAGTGCTTTCAGGGCAAGAAGGGGTATCATGTGAACCTTCCCATGCCAAGATCAGTTGTTTGCAAAGAAAATAGTTATTCTGCATTTCACCTGAAATAGGGATCATAATCTATCATTCTGCTATGAATTTCTGTGCCTCCTTGATGTTGCCTCATGGAACCTCTGCACAGGAAAGATTATACAGGCAGTGATTTTGTCTTACTCAATGCAACTTATGCCTGCTGAGTTTGGTGGGGCAAAGGACAAGAAGCAAAAATGTCCTTGCATTTATTAGACATTCCCCTTCCTCACCAAAAAATTTCCTACACCTCTATCCCATTTTCAGTGAATGCACAAAGGTGAATATAAGATGTCTCAAGAAATAGCCTATTGTTTGTCCATTTCATGGGTGAAATTATATCAGCACACTTGGGAAAGCCTAACATCTATTTAAAGGCAGAGAAAACAGGCTGAGGAGAAAATGAGTATTTGTAAATATAACTTGAGAAGAGCCAGTATAAAATCACTTCTATTATTTTTCAGTTTAGCCTAGTACAAGTCAACACAAACTCTCATTCCAGTTTTAAACTCACTGACTTCTATTCATAAGATGCCTGTTTAGATAATTAGTTCAAAGTATTGCTGCTGTTGTTGTTTTTAAAAAAATCAGTTTGAAAAAGAAAACTGAATATAAATGCAACACTATCTAGCCAACATGTAATAGTAAGGAAAATAGACAGTGGAAAATCTTCCCTTGGTGATACAGCTTTTAAAAGAGTGGATACAGTATCTACACAGGTAACCATTATGCAGCACATCCCAGTCTGGTGCAATGCAAATTCAACTTTACTGAGCAAACACTATTCCTATAGTTTGTCAGATGCCTAAGAAAGATAGCATAGTGCTAAGACAGACAGCAAAACCAAACACAACTGTCCTGGGACATTTTTGTTTCCTATTTTGCCCCGTTAATTCCATTCTTTTAAAGGGACAATGTGATCTTATTAACACTGATATGCAACAATTTTCGTTTAGCAGAAATATAAAGCAAACTAAACAAATTTTCACACTTATTCTTGCTCTTAAGAGAGCCAGTGTGGTGTAGTGGTTTGAGTGCTAAGCTGAAAGACTGGGGTTTAAATCTCTGATGGGCCATGGAGACCCAAGGGAGATGGTAAAAATGCTAACAGATCACACAACAAAAAGGCAGCACCATTCAATATTTATTTTGTTTCAGTCAGTAGGAGCCAGCATGGGTTTGTTAACCATGCTCAAGCAGGCATTATCAATGGCTGCACTTCAAACTGGAAAGAGGTCTCAAGTGGAGTGCTTCAGGGTTCTGTCCAAGGGTGTTACTCTTTGACAATTTTATCAATGACTTCAGTGACCATATGGTTGGAATACTTATCAAGTTTGCAGATGACACAAAGCTGGGAGGGGTGGCTAACAAATTGGAAGACAGGAACAGAATCCAATAGGATGTACATAAACTAGAAAACAGAGCAGCAATAAATAAAGTGAAATTCAATAAAGACAAATGCAAAATTCTACATTTAGGCCACAAAAACCAATACACTGATATAACTTGAGGAATATGTAGGTCACCAGTAGTACATGTGATGAGGACCTTGTTGATTGTAAGTTGAACATGAGCCAGCAGGTTCAGAGACGGGCAGTGATGATGATAAATGGCACTGAGCTGAGCATATTCAACTTGATAAATAGAAGACTGAGGAGGTGACATGACTGCACTCTTTAAATACCTCAAGGGCTGTCACAGATAGGAGGGGCAGCTCTATTCTCTGCTGACCCAGAGGGAAGGATCAGATCCAATGGTTTGAAATTACAAAGAGAGTAGATTTTGATGGAACATTAGAAGTAACTTCTTGACAGTAAGAGTGGTTCAGCAATGGAATCAATTGCCTTTCTGGTGGTGGGGTCTCTTTCTTTGGACATCTTCAAAAAGAGGTGGATAGCTGCCTGCTAGGGAAGTTTTACCTTGAGATGCTGTACTCAGCAGGGA
>CAOLHI010006870.1:0-26212 GCA_948474755.1 Ctenosaura bakeri
CTGCCAGGACCTCGCCCTGCCGCCGCCGAGGACGGGGCTGGAGAGGCCTCCGCCGCGACGAGAGGCCACCCGGACCTTGCCTGCCCTGCCGCCGCCGCGGGACCTACCTGGGAGGCCGACGTCGACGCTGAGGATGCCGACGGAGCCATCGCCGTGGAGGTGAGTCGCCCGCAGGACCCACAGCCGCCGGCACCGGGGGAGCCGACCAGGTGTGCTCCCGGGGTGGGCGGGGCCCAGCTGCCACTCTGGGCCACCGCCCACCTGCGTGCCTGATCCGGAGGAGCCCGTCGGCCTCCCTCCCACGTTCCTGCAGCAGCAGCAAGCCAAGGAGGCTGCCCGCCACTCCCGCTGGCTGCTGGAGCGTCGGCTGCAGGCTCAGGGCTCGCAGCTGGCTGTGGACGCACAGCTGTGAGCCCGGCTAAGGGCTCCCAGCTGCGGAGTCACCCCTGGATTGGTTGGCGCCGGTGCCAAGCCGCTACTTAAGTCCCAGAGAGAGCCGAGTCCAGCACGGAGCAACAACCAACGGCTCTCCGGCTGCCCTTGTGCTGCCTCGTTCCTGCCTCGCTCCTGCTGAGACCCTGCCGAGACCCTGCCCGGAAGCCCTGCCAGCCAGCTTAACTCTTCGTTGCCGGGCGAAGGAACCTTTTCTTCCATTCCTGTTTTCTGCCTGAAGCAAGGCTTGCCTTAGTTTACTGCTGGACTGCTTTAGTTTGCTGCTAAACCACTGGCTGAGGCTTCCGAGCCAGACCCTAGCCTGCCCGGCCACGCACAGCCGCCGACATAGAGGGAGTCTGGGGGCCATGTTTTTCCACCCCGATCTGATATCCCATGTGAAGCAACTTTGCTTGGCAGCTGTAAAAGATGGGGAGTGCAGGCGATTGCTTCCTAAACCCCCGACTGTTGTGGTTTGTTGTTTCTCAATCTCGGACGCTGCGCCCTCTCTTTGTGCTTTGTGCGTCCGTTGTGCTGTTTCCCCAGATAGAGGGACGGAGCTCCTGTTTTGCAGGGCCGTTATTTCTGTGTGACTTAATGGAGTGAGACCTGGAGTAGATTAGATCGCTATACTTTGCACTTTGGACCCTCTCTGCCGCCTTTGTGATCATTTGGGGGTGTAGCTATAGGGAGGGCAAAATGAAGACATTCCCCTCCAAAAAAAAGAATTCTGTCCTCAATGAATTTTTTTCCCCAATCTCCAAAATTCTCCAACCATTACAGAGAGTAAGGCATTGAAAAGCGTTCACACCTAGAACTCTTCTATCTGCGGCGTTACCTTTCAAGGAACTCTCCAAGGTACTGGACCGCTTAGAGCTCTGCATCTTTAGAGAGGATGTTCCTTATCTCCCAGCCATCCAATTCAAATACAAATCCTTTGAAGTTGTGCTATTAAACGCCTACTTACCCTCATATTCCTCCCCTTGTTTCTCACCCGATATCTGGTGACAACTTAGAAAAGATTATTCTAGAGATAAGGATAAAACATCCTAAAGCAACTGTGGTCCTCTTGGGAGACTTTAATGCTAGGGGGAGCCTCCCTGCCTGATTATGGACTCCAGGGTATTATACCTGAGGACTACCTATTAAATGACATATTTTGGCATTCCAGAGACACCAAAAGGAATGGGGCTGGCTCCAAATTCCTCTCCCTGTTATACACATGCAATCTTCATGTTTTAGGAGGCAAAGATAGTGGCTTCATAGATTTTTTACCTTCCATGCTGGGAATGCAAGCAGTGTTCTGGATTATATATGTGTTCCTACAAACAACCGCCAACTTATTCTCCGAAATTCAAGTTTACGGAAGGGAGGACAGCGACCATCAACCCCTTGCAGTCAATTTTTATGGCAGGTCTGACCTGAGACCACTCATACCACAAGACGAGGGGCTACTCACTAACCTTGAAGTGAGACAGAATAGGGGGCTCAAGTGGGCCCAGGTGGATATCGAGGCAGTTTCTAGTTTTCTGAACTCTGAGAGAGCCAGTCCTGTGTGAAAATGATCGTTACCCAAGATCCAAAGGAAATGTTTCCTGGGTCTGCGATCTGTGTTTACGTTAAAGGAATACCTATAAGCAAACTTCCAGCCAGAAATTTCCAATCCGTACAATCTAACTGGTTTGACCTGGATTATTCTGCTCAAAAAAGACACTAAAAGCAGCTGTGCGTCTAGTTCAAAAGAAACCTACACCAGACAATCACACAAAGAGGCTAAAGCTAAGAGGCAATTAGAAAAAGCTAATAGCCCCTAAGAAGGCTCAGGATACAACCACAGTCTGGTCTGAGCTGGAAAAATCAGCAAAAGGGTCCAACTCAGCTCCTTTTTGGAATATTGGATGGCGTGCTGAAGGAGCGTAAGCTACCATTTGACATTCCCGTTTCAGCTTCAGTTTGGGAGGACTTTTATACTGTTTTGTTTGCTGACCCCAACCAGGACCCCACGAGGAAAGAGAACCCTTGTGCAAATACCCACCGTTAGTTCCTCCCCTTGGCCACCAGGGTCAGTGACAGAAATTAAACATATCATCCAGTCATTAAAACCTAATAAAGTCCTGGTGAAGATTTCCTGCCTCCAGAACTTTTCAGGGCACCTACTGACCGGTGGGCACCATTGTTGGCAGAAAGGTTTGCATACATAGACAATACTGGCCATCTTCCAACAGGATGGAACTTTCCATCATAATTCCCATATATAAAAAAGGAGATAAGGAAGATCCCAGAAACTATAGACCCATCAGCCTTATGGACATAACAGCTAAGATGAATGCAAAACATCTCCTAAGTAAAATTGAGGACTGGGTGACTGAGAAGAACATATTAGTGGAAGAACAGGCCGGGTTTAGATCTGTATACTCTACAATAGATAATTGTTTTATTCCACAACACCTTATTACCAAATACACAACTGATGGCAACCATCTATTTACAGCCTTTATAGACCTGAGTGCGGCATTTGATTCCAGAAATAGAGACATCTTATTGAGGAAGCTGGCTAAGTTAAACATGGAACCTGGGACTCCTATACCTGGTCGAGGCCCTTTATACAAATACACCCTTGAAGGTCCGTACTGGATGCAATGGCTCCCTTACTCGGAATATACCCACCGCTAAAGGTGTCAGACAGGGGTGTCTTCTGGCCCCGATGCTGTTAGTGACATTCCTGAATTTTTTTATTCTATAGATGTACACATGCCAAAGATTCTAAACAGCCATATTAATATCCTTCTATATGCAGATGATGTGGTTCTAATGGCTCATTCCCAAGTAGGTCTGAGAAGATTGTTGAGGAAATTCAGTGCATGTTGTGCCACCAATTCTTCCAACATCAACAAGTCCAAATCCAAAGTGGTGGCATTTGGGAAAGAGGGGTCAAAACATAATTGGTACTTGGGCGGGGAGCCTATAAATCAAACTGATTGCTTTTCATACTTTGGGGTTGTTTTTACAGATACAGGGCCTTGGACTAATCATTTCAAACAAAGTTCCACAAAGGCTACAGCAGGTTCCAAAATGTTAATTAAATTGTTCAGTTATAATCACCCAACTTCCTTGCTCCCCATTTGGAAGGTACATAACACAAAAATTACACCAGTTCTAACATTCTGGCCTGCTCGAATTGTGGGGGCTCTCCAAAGGCCCTCCCACTTGAACAAAATCAAGCACGTTTCTTGAGGACTGTTTTGGGGACCCACAGGAACACTCCTGCAGCAGCAGTAGAAGCTGAAACAGGCACCCATTCAACTTACGGTCCTATATCCTGTATCCTATATATTGTGCTTTTTTGCATTTTATCATGCTTGCTGTTCATTGTTTCATATGGTCAATTGACTAATCAATAAACTTTAACTAACTCACTAACTCATTGTTGGTTAGGATCTGGTCTAGAATAGCTGTCCCCCTTGTCTCTCCTCCACCTTCTGGACTCTGAAATTGTCTACAAGGCAGCTGAGAAATCTGTTCGTGCTGATATTCTCCCATGACTGCTATATCTCTGCTTTCTGAAGGTTCGGTCTGGTCCTGTCCCAGGGAGGCATCATCCAAGTCCTCAGTTTGGCTTAGGGGTCTGTTGTAGACACCCACAATGACATTACTGGGGTTTCTCTCCCCTTTAATTTCTACCCAGATGCTCTCAACCTGGCTTCCAAGATTTACACCATGGACCTCTTCTCAAGCACGTAAATGTCCACGACATATAGTGCTACTAGACTCTTTTCCTGCTTGACCTATTTCTCTGAAATAGGCTATACCTCTCTCCAACTACATTTTAATCGTGAGACTCATCCCACAATTGGTTTAAAAACAAATTGGTTCTGTTCTACTCAGGAGCATCCCTGAGTCTCCCGCTGACAGGGCTGGTGCTCGACACTTCTTAGGAAAACAGTCCTCTTGAACATGCATAGTGTGCTTTAAATGAGCTGAAAAGGCGAAGGGCAACCGAGATACTTTTTTTGGGATCACCCAGGGAATGATTTTATAGCCAACTCCAGTCACACCAGCTCTCAATAATGACTTAAGAACAGAGTGGGTTACAGCATTACATGGCCAAAAAAGAGGGGTGGGCAATGGGAAATTGGGCACCTGAAAGAAGCCAGAGACAGAGGCACATGGGAGAAGGAGGAGGGTTTGGCAGGGTGCAGACCTGGGTTAAAAAAATAAAGTGCCCCCCATTTTCTCTATCATAAGCCTTGAAGGGTGTCCTTCTCAATGGAAATTATGCTTTTAAATCTCTAACATGAAAACATTACATATAATACAATCAGTGAGTCACCCTGAGTGAGTTAATGGCAAAAATAAAACCGGGTGCTTCCTTAAAATAAACAAGCCCACCACCCCCCATTTTGCAGAGCGCTGCATTAAAGAAAACCATCCCTCAGTGCAGGAGGAAAAACAGCCACTCAAGTCTCAAAGGCATCTAACTAATTTATTGCGGGTAGTAAAATCAAGACAAGCAGTTAAGTAATTACCATGCGTCACTGTGGCATCCACGCATCACACAAGGCAAAAACAGCAACAGAAAAGAGTCAAGAGCAAAAGTGAGACCGGGCTTCACAGACAAGCCTCTTTAGTAGGAAAACACACACTTCAGAACAATAACATGTTTACACGGCTGACTTTCCGTGTGAAGTTACATCCAATAGCCATAACAAGACAGAAACGAACCAAAACACCAGAACACAGCTGTGTAGCCTTCCCAGAACATAAACACATAACCTGAGCAAAGTCTCCTAAGAGAACTTGGGAACACGCTGACCTGTGAAACAGAAGCCAAATATTTACAGTAGCAATTGCTATGGGAACAGCGAAGCAAAAAGACCATTAACTCTCTCCTCTCATTCCAACAGTTACAGCATTACACGGGCAAAAAAAAAGGAAATGGGAATTCAGCACCTAAGAAGCCAGAGAAAGAGGCACATTGGAGAAGGAGGGGGGCATGGGGGGAGACCTAGTGAAGAAAATTGCTTGCCCCATTTTCCCTATATTTAGCTTGGGGGGGCATCCTTCTCCATAGAAATTATGCTTTTAAATCTCTAACATGAAAACATTACATATAATACAATCAGTGAAAACATTACATATAATACAATCAGTGAGTTAATTCATATTTAGCCAATATTCTGTCATAACAGAAGCATATTTCCTATTGTGTACATTTATGATTTCTTATGGGTTCTTTGATGTGAACGTAAATGTTGACTCTGAGAGAAGCTCTTTCCACATCTGCATTTAAATGGCTTCTCCCCTGTGTGGGTCCTTTCTATGGGAATGCAGATTTGCATTCTGACTCCTAAAACTCTTTCCACATTCCATGCATTTAAATGGCTGTTCTCCTGTGTGGGTCCTTTCATGGGAATGCAGATGTGCACTCTGACTGAAACTCTTTCCACATTCTATGCATTTAAATGGCTTCTCCCCTATGTGGGTCCTTTGATGGGAACGCAGAGATCCACTGTCACTGAAACTCTTTCCACATTCCATGCATTTAAATGGCTTCTCCCCTGTGTGTGTCCTTTGATGGGAACGCAGAGATCCACTCCGACTGAAACTCTTTCCACATTCCATGCATTTAAATGGCTGGTCCCCTGTGTGTGTCCTTTGATGGGAATGCAGATGTGCACTCTGACTCAGACTTTCCCCCAGCATCCACTATTTAAATGGCTTCTCCCCTGTGTGTGTCCTTTGACTGGAATGCAGATTTGCATTCTGACTGAAACTCTTTCCACATTCCATGCATTTAAATGGCTGTTCTCCTGTGTGGGTCCTTTCATGGGAATGCAGATGTGCACTCTGACTGAAACTCTTTCCGCACCCCGGATGCATTTAAATGGCTTCTCCCCTGTGTGTGTCCTTTGATGGGAATGCAGAGATGCACTCTGACTGAAACTCTTCCCACATTCCATGCATTTAAATGGCTTCTCCCCTGTGTGTGTCCTTTGATGGGAATGCAGAGATCCACTCTCACTGAAGCTCTTTCCACATTCCATGCATTTAAATGGCTTCTCCCCTGTGTGTGTCCTTTGATGGGAATGCAGATGTGCACTCTGACTCTGAAACCTTTTCTCACTCCATGCATTTAAATGGCTTCTCCCCTGTGTGTGTCCTTTGATGGGAATGCAGAGATGCACTCTGACTGAAACTCTTCCCACATTCCATGCATTTAAATGGCTTTTCCCTGTGTGTGTCCTTTGATGGGAATGCAGATACTCCACTCTCACTGAAGCTCTTCCCACATTCCATGCATTTAAATGGCTTCTCCCCTGTGTGTGTCCTTTGATGGGAATGCAGATTTGCACTCCACTTGTAAACTCTTTCCACATTCCATGCATTTAAATGGCTTCTCCCCTGTGTGTGTCCTTTGATGGGAATGCAGAGATGCACTCTGACTGAAACTCTTTCCACATTCCATGCATTTAAAATGAAGCTTCTCCCCTGTGTGTGTCCTTTGATGGAACGCAGAGATCCACTCTCACTGAAGCTCTTTCCACATTCCATGCAGTGAAATGGCTTCTTCCCTGTGTGTGTCCTTTGATGTGAATGCAGATGTGCACTATGATTGAAACTCTTTCCACATTCCATGCATTCATATGGCTTCTCCCCTGTGTGTGTCCTTTGATGGGAATGCAGAGATCCACTCTGACTGAAACTCTTTCCACATTCCATGCATTCATATGGCTTCTCCCCTGTGTGTGTCCTTTGATGGGAATGCAGAGATCCACTCTGACTGAAACTCTTTCCACATTCCATGCATTCATATGGCTTCTCCCCTGTGTGTGTCCTTTGATGGGAATGCAGAGATCCACTCACACTGAAACTCTTTCCACATTCGATGCATTTATATGGCTTCTCCCCTGTGTGTGTCCTTTGATGTTTACTAAATGTTCCACCATTGTTGAAGCCTCTTCCACATTCGATACACTTATACAGCTTCTCCTCTCCATGGGTTCTGGGATATGAATGTAGATGTTCAGAATATTCCATTCTTCTTTTCTGATTCAAGTCAGAAGTTCACAAAGAAGAGCTCCTTGAACAGCAGAGGATTTCTCCTTCTCAGTCTTTGATTTTTCTTTGTGCTCTTTTCTAAATCCCTCTTTTTTACAGTACAATCCTGCGTTTTCTTCTCTAATTCCACAGGCTTGTTCTTGATATTGTTTTATTATTATTATCACCTTCATTTATATTCTCCCTTTCTTTGGCAGGACTCAAAGCAGCCTATTATACGTGTAAAAAAGAAAACAGAGTTAAAAAACACAATGTACAAAAGTTAAAACAGAAATTAAGTAGGCAGAATAATTAAAACAAAGTAAAAATGTCCATTAAAAACAACTAACATATTACAATTAAAAATAACCAGCACCTTCTTTTAGTCAGACAATGATCATTTATTGAATGTCTGCCAAGATAAAAATGTCTTTAATCAAAATGAACAGGAATCCTGGTGGCGTAGTGGTTAAATGGCGGTACTGTGGCCACAACACTGAGTTCGACTCTGCAGGGCTCCAGGTTGACTCAGCCTTCATCTTTGCAGCCAGTAAAATGAGTACCCAGCTTGTTGGGGCAATTAGCTAACACGTTGTAAACCGCTTAGAGAGCACTTAGCTGATAAGCGGTATAGAAATACACATGATATTGCTATTGAACTGTCTACGGAAAGAAGGGAGGGAGGTGTGTCCTCTCTGGGAGGGGAGTTCCACAGCCTGGAGCAGCCACTGAGAAGACCCTCTCTGTTTTCCCACCAGATGCATGTGTGAAGGTGGTGAGAGAGAAAGAAGGGTCTCTCCCAGCAGATCTCAAAGCGGGACTGATTCATAGTGGAAAATACGGTCCTGGATGTGAGCCCTGTAGGGCTTTAAAGGTCATCATCTGCAGTTTGAATTGTGCCCAAGAACAGACTGGCAGCCAGTGGAGCTGTTGCAACGGGTGTGTGTGTGTGTGTGATCCCTGTAGCTAGCTCCAGTTAGCAATCTGGCTGCAGCTCCTTGGACTAGCTGGAGTTTCCAAATGCTCTTCAAGGCAGCCCCACATAGAACCTGTTATGATAATCCAACTGGGATGCAAACAAGGCATGTCTTACTCTGGCCAGGTCTGACATCTCAAGGAATCAGCATGGCTTGTGCACAAGCCTTAACTGCTGTGGCATGCACTCCTGACTACTGCTGAGACCTGGGCTCCCAGGCTCAGAGTGTCCTCAGGAGGACATCTGGGCTGCGGACCTGTGTCTTCAGAGAAAGCGTAACCCCACTGTAACACAGGCTGAATCCCATCTCCTGATCTGTCTTTCAACTGAGCAAGAGTACCTCTCTTTTCTCTGGATTAAATGTCAATTTGTTTGCCGTCTTCCAATCCATTACCGATAACAGTCATTGGTTTAGGACTAAAACAGCTTCCTCGGCTTGTGGTGGAAAGGAGTAATAAAGTTCGGTGTCTTCTGCATACCGATGGCACCAAATCCCAAAACTCCAGACAATCTATCCCAGCGGTTTCACAGAGATGTGGAATAGCATGCGGGACAGAACCCTAAGGCACTCCACAGGCCAAAGGACAAGGGGTTCAACAGGAGTCTCCCAGCACCACCTTCGGGGGTTGGTCCTCCAGGGACGAATGACGCCTCTGTAAAACAGTGCCCCCAAGTCCCATCCTCACAAGGTGACCCAGAAGGATACTATGGCCAATGATACAAAAAGCGGCCAAAAGGTTCAGCAGAACAAGAGGGACACGCTCCCCCATCTAGTTGCCAGCACAGGTCATCCACCAAGGCAACCGAAACAGTCTCAGTCCCAAACTTTGTATTTCTCCCTGCTGGATTAGATTTTATTAATTTCAACTCAGTTTTCTAGTTAATCCTTTTGAATTCTCTTCCTATTTTCCAATATATTAGTGTAAGCTCCCTAACACACCTAAAAGTTATGTCCTGTGGATCCTAATTATTTTATATCAAACACAGTGAGCCGTAGAGATATACTGGACGGACACATAGGCAGTGGCTATGGAGACAGATCAAAAGAGTAGCTGTTTTCTATCACATCCTGGGTAAATCTTGCAAATGGCTCCAAGGTCACTTGAATGGATTTTCAGCAGCGATTAGGAGACAATAACTCTCTGGGAACAAATAAACAATGCAAACAGCCTGGAATTTGACACTTTGAGGTATCCATCTCTGGATGAGATACTCATCTTGCAGGAAACTACAAGGGTGTTAGACTGTATTTTCTCAGAACTACAAAAGCTGAAATCCATCTTAATAACAACTGCAGCCATCTGGTTTCCCAGGACATGGGTCAGCTCTATAACTAGGCGCATTTTCTCATTCTTTTGGGGAGTTTTGGTTTTGGAGTTGGGAGTTTTGGAGTTAGGAGTTCTCTCAGATCTGCAAACCATGAAGCTGGTAAGCTCCCTTCGGCCCCTAAAGGCATGGCTGAGATCGGTTTCTCCCAGGTGAAGACTTCTGGATTGGTACAGTATTAAATCAAACCATTAAGTCTCTCTCTTCATTTTCACCTCTTTCTAACTGTCTATAGTCTTGTATGTTTGTTGGAGTGAGTGCGGCTGAATGATTGTATGGACTTTAACATCAATGTCAATAAAATACTTAAGTTTGAACAACTTGTTTGATTTCTGACTGGGCCTGACCCCGTAAACATTGGGTTAAAGATCCTAATTACCTAATGCCCTCTTTGCATGGCTAAAGCAGTGCTCAGAGCTAATTTTTCCCCACAAGAGGCGATTTTGGCAGTTTGGGGAATCCTCTTAAAGGTGTCCAAAGCAAGCAGGGTAACATTAGCTACCCCTCCCAGTTTTGTATCATTGGCAAATCTGACAAGGATGTTCTCCTGCCATGAAGTCCTGGGAGTGTGGCTATCTGAAGTGCCAGTGCAACCGGAAGCATGATTGCCAGGCAACTAGAATAGCACCTCAGGAGGGAAACCTCGCACAGTAGTGTGTGGGAGGGGCTTTGACGGACAGGAAAAGTCATATAAGGCCAAGCCCCTGTGGGTCCTCCTTCCGTCCCTTAGATTTGTATATTCGGCTGATTTGTATACTGTGTTATTGCGTAGTTATTTGCCCTTGGAATAAGATGCACGTTGGACAAATATCAAGATTAACAGAGCACAAGAGTCAAATAAGGACTGGGGCTCGAAATACACCATTCTATGAACTATAAAACATCAAATGATCTCCTGTATATTTTGTGTTTCAGAAGAGCCACAAATTCACCCCGGTCTTGACTTCAGTCCTGTTCTTTCAAGGCAGAGCTTTCCAAACTTCTCATGTGGGTGACACACTTTTTAGACGTGCCTCATTTTGCAACACAGTAATTCAGCTTTACTAGCAAACCGGAGGTTTAACTAACCCCTTATAATAGATAAAGACACATCCGGAAATTATAGTAACAAAATGTACGGGGACACAACATCTCTCATGGAAACCTTCCATACAGTTTCCTCCTCCTTTGTCCCACAGCTGGCTTCCTGCTTGTGTGACCGTCCTGGTCCTTCCTCCTCCAGCACAGCTTACAGCTCCCCAATGCTTTCTTACCATCTACGTGAAACCTTTGGAGAGATCATCTGGAGGTGTGGGGCGGGGTCCTATCAGCATGCTGATGACACCCCGGTATATTTATCCATGCCTTCAAAAACAGCTGAGGATAGTATGTTTCCTCTGAATGACTGCCTGGAGGAGGTAATGGGCTGGGTGAAGAATCACAGAATCAAAGTCAAAAACGGAATAGTAGCACTATAACCGTGTCCAGTTCCTGAATGAGGTGGAGCAATGTATGCTAGGAATGCCACAGCCCTGCAGCCACTGGTTTTTATTCCAAAATTTAAAAGACCTATCCAAGGTGCTGAAACAAAAATGATTCCAGTCTATCAGACAGTTCTTTTAATCTTCGGATTATAAAGTTGCAGTGGAGTGACTGTTCTCAGTTGACCTAGGAGCTGGGTATGTTTGGCTTGGAGGAGAGAGAGCTTAGGCCATTCCCGCACTCGGCAGTTATAGTGCTATTATTCCACTTTCAACATCCCATGGAATTCTGGGGTTGTAGTTTAGGAAGGGGCCTTTAGAACTCTCAGCCAGAGAGCTCCTTGGCCTCAGGAAACTACAAACCCCAGAATTCCACCGGACGTTGAAAGTGGAATAAGAGCACTATGACAGTGTTGCGTGGAAACAGCCTTAGAGGTGACATAATAGGCCATCTTTAAATGTCTGAAGGGATGTCATGGAGAAGATGGAGCCAAATTCAAATTACAGGAAAAGAGACTCCACCTAAACATTAAGAAGAATTTCTTGACTGTAAGCGCTGTCTAGGAGGGGAAAGGACTGCCTTCTCCACCTTTGGAGGTTTTTAAACAGAGTTTGGATGGGCATCTTTCAGGACTGATTTTCTTCATGGCAGGGCATGGACTAGATGGCTTTTAGGGTACCTTCCAATTTTAAGATACTATGATTCCCTGATTCACTTCCAGTTTTGTGGAAGCAAAAGGAGAATGTTTCCCCAAATGGCCACTCCTCCTTACCTCCGGACGCTTCATCCGCAGGCAGATCCTCAACATCACAGAGGTCAGCGTAGCTTCTCCAGTGCAGACGGACCGCTTCTGATTCTGCGTCTTCCGGGAAGGAGGCCTCATCCAGTCGCTCCGACGCCTGAGTCACCTGTAGCCAGAGGGAGAGAAGAGGCTGATGACAAAAATCTTTTCACAAACCCAAGCAGGCACATCTGGATCTATCCTGTGTCAGCAACTCCTTTGAGATTCAAATCAATGATCAGTAGCGGATGTCACCTTTGGGAGAAAAGCAAGGTATAAATTCAACAAACAAACAGCAAACCCCACAGCTTGCAAACTTGATTTTGGGGCTCAAAAATCAAAAATGTTGGGTTGTGCATCAGTCTGATGAGGAGGGAAGGCTGAGAGAGCGTCCATACATTACATCCTGGACTAGGACTGCTAGGCCCTATAGTTTCTGGTTGAAAACCTGAGAATTAGGGACAACAGCCCTTGTTGATGTCATTAAATGCTATGCATTAAATACCAACCAAAGCTTGTCATTCAAAACCTAGCAGAGAATGTGTTTTCCCTTTTGGAATTTAGAAGGAAATTTTAGCTGACGTCTAGGGTGTACCCAGATCAAGCTAAAAGGAAGCGATTATTCCTTCTCACTTATTCAGGGAGGAGGAACATTTATTTGCTTCCACAGAGTAGGCAGGTGCACAGCAGAGTGGAAGGTGAGTCCTGGACCCACAATGACCAGGAGGGAAAAAGAAGGAGGCTTGCAAGTTGTAGCAAGAAATCAATTATACCTTGCCAGTGGTAGCAAACTGCTGCTCTGATAGCTGAGCTGTTGATTTACACACAGTCCTTTCTTTCCTCTGGCCTAGAGCTGGGATTCCCCCCAAAGTGGAGAACTTGTGCCCTTGTTGCCAACCCAAAGATGACCCACAAAAACTAGAGACCCAGACCCTAAGATCTACCAACCCTGTCCCAGACACATACTGCCTCCGTGTACATATCTACCCAGATGGCTGAGCTCTCCTCAAACACTGCTTTTCACAAATAATACGAATACATACTGCGATTTCTGGATCTGTGTTACTTTTCTATACTTTCTCAATTAGCAAACACTTGAAATAAGGAATTTTGGGACTTGGTAATTATATTTTTAGAAAGCCAGCGTTGTGTAGTGGCTCAGCCATGCAAACCACTGGGTGACCTTGGGTGCACCAGACACGCCCCAGAAAATCTGGCTTGCATTAGGGTTGCAATAAGTTGGAAAATAACAGCAACAACAACAACAACACAATTCATATTAATTAATTATAATATCATTAATAATACTATAATTAATTAATATTAGTTATGAAATTATTATTATTATTTCTTACCCAACTCTCCCCAAGACTTGACATGGGTTACAGCATAAATTAAAATAGAACTAAAAACACATCATGCATTAAAATACATTGAAAACACATAAAACCATTTAAACTACACCAGTGTAAAATTCATAGTTAAAAAATTGCCTAAAGGGATAGGTGTTAAGTATTTTTTTTTAATTCAGAGAGCGTATTCTGCTGTCAAATCTCTTCTGGCAAGTCATTCCACACAAGAATGTGTGACACACAACAATGGCAACAATTATATTTTTAATATTAGCAATTATTCATAAAACTTTTGCTGCTACCTACACAGAGATAAGTCACAGCATATTTAGTGGGGTTTTGCATAGCACTGAAAAAGTTACTAAAACAATTTTAAATATTCAGATTGTATAGAGTGCTATTTTAAATGTTTCCTATGCTATGTTTGTTATGAAATTTTGGAAAACAGAATGAAATACTATTGAAAGTTAAAAAAAAGTTTGCTGATAAAGGATAGGGGAAGATGCAGGATTAGCGAGCACAGCTACTGGGGAGAAGCTGAAATTTGGGGTGTATTTGTCACCCCAAATATGTATTCTGCCTCCCTCCAAAATTAAAATTTTCCTTCAGTCCCCAATTTCTTGGATTGCATTAAATTAAAACTTCCATTGAGCATCTAGAAATACAGTTCAGACAGTGCAAGAGATGAGCCTTTTAAGCTTGTTATTATTTAGCTTCTTTAATAATTGTTTAATAAATGGTTATTTAAGCTTATCATTATTGTCTTTAATATTGTTACTTTATCAAGTTTGTGTTATTATTTCTCTGTTTCAGTCAAGTTCAATTTTGTTTCGTTTTATACTAAATTTTAAATTTATACTACTACTAGCTGTGAATGATTTGCAATTTCTCATTCCCTCCAATGCTAGAAATTTGGGGACTGAAGGGAAATTTCAAAAGGAGAAAAAAAAATTATTTGGAGGCCAAAGTACTCATTTTGTCCCCTAGTTACTACACCTCTGAGGAAAAAACAAATTAGATATTGATACAATTTAAGCCACAAAACAAAACAAAACAAAGCAAAAAAATTGCTTGTTTAATAAATTAGACATTATTTGGGGTCTGAGGCCTACGTCCTCCTGCGAAGCCTTGGGCTGGAGTGAAAGGCAAGGGCCTCACCCTGCCTCAGAACAGGTGCTTTTTGAGGCCAGGAAACACAACATAAAACATGAATTATGTCTATTATTAACTCTATTAGGAATATTTTGTGCAATCCTGCCTTTTGACCTCTGTGTGTTTTCTTCCCACAACGCTCTCTCCTCAGCCTTTTCCCTCCCTTGGGGCTCATTTTCCCTCACAAATTACCTCACAAAAACACCAACACCCCCCTCAGAACTTCCATGGCAGCTCCTGTTAGAATATACTCAGAATCCAGGCCTAAAACTCTGATACCTGGTTGATTAAAAGAAAAAGTAACTTCTGCTCAACAATCAGGAACAAACCCTGAGTCACAGATGCTTCTGCTCAGCAGGGAAGGAGGAGGAGAAATGTGGTGGCAGGAAGTGCTGGGAGCCCAGAACTCAAAATGGAGGCACTTTGGTTGAGCAAATGCCAAGAGATCCTGTGGTTCAGGCCTTTCAGCAGGCAACGCCCTCCCTGAACTGAAGGGTACTGGCTGCTGGGTTTCCACCAGCCCTGCAGAGTAGACCAGGGAAGAAGATGGGGAAAACGCTGTCTATTTTGCCTATACTCTTTCACTCCTCATAAAGGCACAAAACAACAATAAGAACCCATCACCCAAGTAGGGAAACATTAAGCATCAGTTCAGCAAAAAAATAAGTCATTTCGATCGCAACAAACGTATTTCTTGAGGTAAACGTTGCTGGTGAATGAAATAAATAAATAAATAAATAAGTATCCTAGGGCTCCTAAAAAAGTACAGCCCATTTTTGGAAACCCTGTTCCAGAAGGGGAAGGAGGTACTGATTTGAGGGGTGCTATTTGCACCATTTGGGGGGGCTGAAGTCACCCCAAAAGACTAACTTTTTTAAAATGGAGGGGGTTCCTCAGTTTTGGGGAGCTGGAGGGCATATGCAGTATGTAGTCCATGAGCCCCACTTTTCCCATCCCTACTTTACCCACATTTGCAGCTTTCATAAAGCAAATCCTCAAAATGTCCCAGTTTAGCAGGAATAAGAACAGGTTGCTTAGCTGTAACTGTGGTTCTTCGAGTGGTCATCTGTGCCATCATACACTAGGAGCTTCTGCACCTGCCCAGTAGCTGGGTATGTTTAGTCTGCAGAAGAGGAGGTTAAGAGGGGACATGATAGCCATGTTTAAATATTTGAAGGGATGCCACGTAGACGGAGAGGGCTTGTTTTCTGCTGCTCCAGAGACCAGGACAAGGAGCAATGGATTCAAGCTGCAGGAAAGGAGATTCCACCTGAACCTCAGGAAGAACTTCCTGACAGTCAGGGCTGTCCAGCAGTGGAATCTGCTGCCTCGGAGTGTAGTGGAGTCTCCTTCCTTGGAGGTTTTTAAGCAGAGGCTGGATGGCCATCTGTCGGGAGTGCTTTGAGGGTGTTCCTGCATGGCAGGGGGTTGGACTGGATGGCCCCTGTGGTCTCTTCCAACTCTAGATTTCTATGATTCTGTGGTCTTCTTTAACCTAGGTTGATTCAAAAAGATATATCTGTGTAGATTTAAGTACAAATAACTAAGATATATCTATGTAGATTTAAGTAGAAATAACTAAGATCTACCTATTTAGATTTAAGTAGAAATAACTTTCCATTAAGATATACCTATGTAGGTTTAAATAGAAATAACTTTCCATTAAGATATACCTATGTAGATTTAAGTAGAAATGACTTTTGATTAAGACACACCTATGTAGATTTAAGTAGAAATTTTTACTTGTAGAGCACCGTGTTGGTAGATGGTGCTATAGAAACAAACTGTTCTTCTTCTTACATAATTGTCAATATATTTGTAGATTTCCTCTGTGAGACCAGCTGGTAGCCGGTGGCGTCCAGGCATTCCATCGCTGGAACTGGGAGTTGTAGTCCCTTCCAAAAAAAAACAAAAGAACTTTTCCAAGCCCTGGATGCCTAGCATGTGGCTCGCAGGGCCTCTGCAGAGATGAAAAGATCCCCAGGTTGGTTCCTTTCGGGTGTCAGAATCCCCAACAACACCAACACCTGTTTGCAGCACAGAAATGTTAAAAAAGTATTTATTTAGTAGTTTTAATACAAAGAAAAAAAAATATTATTATGCCATTACCAATCCAAGTAGGCAGTCTCACTAGAATTACTAGCAACCGTAACCACACTTAATTGCTTTGTTAGATTTCTTGTTGCTCAAACAGTCCATAAAGGGTTTCCAGTCTTTCATAAAATCTTCAGTTGGCTTATCCTTTGAAGCCCACACTCACTTGGCCATTTGGGCTAACTCAGCAACCTTAGCAATCCGATCTTCTGTCCCCAGGGCTTCAGTCTGTCTCCAAATGTGAGCAAACAATATTTGTATAGCTGTTGTCGTATAATGAAGGCATTGAGCGTATTTAGATCCAATCCCTTATCCCTAATACCCAGCAAAAACCATTTCTGGTGACATTACAAAATCCACCTTTAATGGAAATTTTTAGACAGTTCTCCCCCTTCCGGATTGTACCTTCTTTGCTCCAGAAGCCGAGGCTTTGCATTCTGCACACAAGAGAGAGAAAATGTCTCAAATCTTTCGCCCAAAAAAGCAGTGTCCGCTTGAGCTGATGGTGCAGATCTGCACTCAGTTGACTTTAAGCATCTTTCCTCAATTTTTTGCCCTCTGAAGGGAGGTGAAAATTACATCAAGTGACCAGACCTCACACCTAAACCTTCTCTTCCTTTTCAGCTCTCACCAGGCAGGAAGTGCTCAGATGAGCTCCAAAGTTGTTGCCACCATGAGGACTAGAAACTTTGTTTTTGTCAGGGGCTGCTAATTGTCATTTCTTACCAATAATAATAACCAAACAGGAACAACAGTACAAAAGAAGAATTAGAGGAATCCCATTTTGTGTCCCACCAAGTTTAATGACTGTGAAAGAAACATTTTTTATCTCTTCCAAGAATATATCTTTGTAATCCGATTAATGATCTTCCTTTTATTCCCTGCATGTCTTTCTTATCTGTGTTTCTCAGATTATTGTTATTATTTTTTCTTGCACAAATGTTCTCCTTTATAGGATGATTTCAACATTTTAAGAGAAGCAACAGCTGCTAGCCCGTTGCAAACCTGAAAAAAGTTCTTTTTCTTCTTCTTTTTTTTTGGGGGAGGCAACAACTCCCAGAAGGTGGCTGCAGCTTTCTGGGAAGTGGGGGTTGCTGATGCTGTCAGGTTAGCTAAGATTTCTTTCTCTCTGAGGCTCTGTGAGTTGGTACCCAGTGCATAAGAATGGCATGGCTGGCGGGCACAACGTCGCCTCATGTTTTGGCCTAGAAACCTGGGAAGACCCTGAAGTGGCCACCCCTAGTTGCAAGTCAGCACTTCTGCAAGTTGCACGGATTCCAGTGAATCTACTCTGCAGTTGGGCTTCGGCCACCAAGACTTTACCTGTACATTTATGTGGAAGCCACCCCCCCCAAAAAAATGCCCCACTTCTTTGGCATAAAACCTCCTCCTTCCCTCAAACGCCAGCGTAGTCATAATGGCCTCTTGGCTCTGCATCCCTACCGTCTCTCTTTCTCGATAGCTCCTTGATTCTAGAGCCCCCTTATCAAAACCGGCCCGCCTCAGGTTTGCCTCTCCGAGTCCCACCCGCCGCTTCCGAGGGCCCCCAGCGCCACTCCTGGACTTAGAGGGCTCTCTGGGCTGCCAGGCACAACGATCCTGCGTGGCGGGCCTTTTGAGCGGCTTCAGCTTCTTCTGCAGCAAGCCAGTTGCCGCTTTCCAAACCTGGAGGCCCTTTGCCCCCCTTCCCCATGTTGCTCAGACCCTGTCTTGGGGGTCTGTCACCCAGCAATGGTGGAAGCGGAAGGTTTTAGCCTCTCTCCCTCTGTTGTTTTCTGGCAGGTTTTCCGTAATGCAGGAGCGCTCGGGTGGGAATGTGGAAGGAAGGCACCGAGGGATCTGCAAAGGACAGGGTGTTGCCAAGTTTGGGGAAGTTACTTTTTAAAGACTACAGCTCCACCCCAGCCAGCTGGGGTTCTAGGAGTTGTAAATTTTTTTATTCATCTTTTATTGATTTTAATACAGACAAACTGATTCACATTGGGGTGAAGAACATACAGGGGGGGAAAGAAAAAGGGAAAGACATAAATACGTAAAATATATAAATAAGCAATATATATGTATTTGTTGTTGCTGTGTGCCTTCAAGTTTTTTTCCAATTTATGGGGATCCTAAGATAAACCTATCATACGGTTTTTCTGGAGCCAAGAGTGTGTAAACTAAGAACTGTAACAGATTACTAAAATACTAATCCAATACCATAAACACAAGCTAAATGCTCACTAACCAGAACACAAAAAAATTCTGACAACTTCCCCCTCAAAAAAAGTGTAATTAGGCAGAAAGACTGATTAATATGAAGAGTATTCTTCTCCCATTGCAGATCTGACTAAACTGAACTTAGAATTGCTGGTAACTATATCCACATATTACTACATCTTTAGGTTTCTTTATTGCCCAAAAGTCCGGAAACAGGGCGCAGTCTCTCAGAACGTCTTCTTTTAAAATCCATGTCAGCTGGGCAGCCTGAATGAACATCAGCGACTTCTGTGCTTTGCACTTGTTGAGAAAAAACTGTAGATATAATGGAGGCCTCCTTTGCCAGAATGGCTGAATCGCATCGCCTGCTGACGTGTCTGAAGCAAAGGAACCCTTTCTCTCTCTGCAGTTGCTTAACCAAAGAGCCTCCATTTTGAGTTCTGGGCAGCTCCAAAGGCTGGTCCTGTTGCCAGCGCTTTGGCCCACTTAAAATTAGGCTGGCCTTCCTTGGCAGAGCCCCCACCTGGGCCCCCGGCACTCCCTGCCCCACATTTCTCCTTATTTTTCACTGCTGAGCAAAGACACGCCTGATTCAGGGTCCATGGCTGATTGTTGAGCAGAAGTTACTTTTTTTTTTTTTATCAACCCTGTATCCGAATTTTAGTCCTGGGAAAGCACATATTCTATATACTCAGTATATTCTAACAGGAGCTGCCATGGAAATTCTGAGGGGGGTGTTGGTGCTTTTCTGAGGGAATTTGTGAGGTAAAATGAACCACCAAGGGAGGGAAACGGATGAGGAGAGAGCATTGTGGGAAGAAAACACACAAAGGAAAAAGGCAGGATTGTACAAAATATTTCATCTCTCTATAAATATATTCTAGTAGGAAAAGGAGAAAGAAATAGGGGCGTTTTAGAAGTAGCTGGAAGAATGGAAGGCAGGGGACGAAGTGTAGTTCTTCTTCGTGGTCTCTGTGCCTTCATACAGTAGGAGCTTCTGCACCTGCGCAGTAGTGTTCGGAAACTTCTAGAGCTTGTTCGCTTGGCGGGAACCCCTCCCCCACGCCGGTACTGCGCATGCTCCTCCCGCCGAGCAACGGTCTCTCCTCAGTTCTGTCGTCCGCCGTAGAACCTACAGGGACCTGAGAAAGAGGGGAGGAAGGGCAGGTGTGTATGATGGCACAGATGACCACTCGAAGAACCACAGTTGCAGGTAAGGAACCTGTTCTTCTTCTTCGTGGTCTCTGTGCCTTCATACACTAGGAGACTGTGTAGCTTACCGGTCGGATGGCGGGTCAGGTCCTATAGCACGGAAGCCAACACCTCACGTCCAAACCGAGCATCTCTGCGCAACCGGCAGTCAAGCCTGTAGTGGAGGACGAAGGTCGACGGTTGAGACCAGGTCACCACACAGCAGAGTTCATGCAGGTCAACTCCTCGCAGGAGGGCCGCAGATGTTGCTAAAGCTCTGGTGGAGTGGGCTCAAAGCAGGGCTGGCGGAGGCTTCCTCGCGAGCTCATACACCAGCTGAATAGTCTGTACCACCCACTTGGAGAAGCACTCGGTGGACACCTTGTGGCCCTTCCGACGTCGCCCATAGCAAACGAAGAGATGTGGTGTCTGTCGGAAGGAAGCAGTCCTATCGTTGTAAAACGCCAGGGCCCAACGCACGTCCAGGGAGTGAAGGGACCACTCCAGCGGCAGCGTCGGGTCCGGGAAGAAAGCAGGCAGGATGATGTCCTGGTTGAGATGGAAACTGGACACCACCTTCGGCAGAAACGAGATGTCAGGTCTCAGGACCATCTTGTCTCTGTGGAAGACCATGAAGGGCTCATTGGATCGAAGAGCTGTTATCTGACCCGCTCGCCTTGCTGAGGTCACCGCTACCAGGAAGGCAGTTTTCAGGGTTAAAGTCTGTCATCCAGGTCCCCATGGGCTCGAAGGGTGGCTTCGTAGCTGCGACAGCACCAACGAGAGGGACCATGGCGGAGGGCGGCGATACCGGCGGGCAAAGGTGTTGAAGTCCCTTCAGGAACCGCTTAACGGTATCGTTCCTGAAGAAAGCCATGCCGAGATCGGGGCCCTGGTATGCCACGTGGGGGAGAGGTCTTTTTAGAGATGGAAACCCCAGGCCCTGTTGCCGGAGGTGAAGAAGAAAATGCAGGACGGTAAGACCCCCAGGCGATACCGGCTCACTCCCCTTAGCGAAGGTCAGGAAGCGTCGCCACTTGTATTGGTAGTTGCGACGGGGGTTCCTTCCTGGCCACGACGGGGGACGGTACCGGACGGGATCGTTAGTGCGATATCCTCCAGGCATGGGGGGCCAGGCGCGGCAAGTCCAGATGGAGGAGCGGCCGCTGGAGTGGGAGAGAAAGCCCGGCGTCGGTGGTCCGGAGAAGGTCGCCTCGTGCAGCTCGTAGCAGGGGTGTGAACCAGTGCTGCCTCGGCCAGTACGGGGCTACCAGGATGCGCGGCCGGTCGGTGGATCAGATCGTCCGGCCGAGCAGCGGGAACGGCGGGAAGCGACAGGATTTCCCCGGTCCACGGAAACTGGAAAAGCCCCCCCAATGGAGGCCCGATGTGGCCGGAACAGAATCGGCTGCACTTCGCGTTTTCCCTGGTCGCGAAGAGGTCGATCGACGGTTCGCCCCAGCGGTCCAAACAGTCGAACGCGTCTCCTGAGAGACCATTCGTGATGGGATGAGGGTCCCTGCGAGGGCGTCCGCTGTGGTGTTCCCCCCCCGGCCAGGTGAACCGCCACGGGATGTATCTGTAGGCGAACGCACCGGTTCCACAGCTCGAGGGCGATGTTCAGCAGAGTTGTGGAATGAGTCCCTCCTTGTCTGTTGATGTAACAGACGGCAGTGGTGTTGTCCGTCAGGACCAGGACTGTGCGGCCGGCGACGACGTGGGGGAACACTTGTAGTGCCTTTGAGATGGCGAGCAGCTCTAGGGCGTTGATATGGAGACCCGTCTCGTTGCCGGTCCATCTGATTTTGAGATCGCCGCAGTGGGCACCCCATCCATAAAGGGAGGTGTCGGTGTTACCGTCACCTTCGGCGTCGGCTGTTGGAAGGGCATCCCAGACATCAGATTGTTTCGATTGCCACGATGGAGGGATGGTCACGTCCTCCGGAGTTGCAGTCAGATGCTTGTTCGTCTCACGGGGGTGAATATGCAAACGCCAGTGTTGGAGAGGTCTGGCCCTCAGTCTGGCGAGATAGGTTACCGCGGTAGTCGTGGCCATGTAGCCCAGGAGCTGCTGGTCCCTCTCGGAAAACGCGTGGCCACGTAGGCGTGAGCGGCGGCCCGGTCGGGGTTTAGCCCAAGTCTCTGGCAGGTAAGCCTGGTGGCCATGGAGCCAGGGTGGGCCCCTTAAAATAAAGGTCCTGCCGGCACGAGGTGGGACTTCTTCGGATTGACTTGTAGCCCAAGGCGGGTGAGGAGCGACAACGTCATGTGGATGTGTGGTAAAATCACTGTTTGCAGGACGCCACCAACAGCCAATCGTCTAGGTACGGGCGGAAAACGCCTTCGTCCGCAGGAATGATACAACCGGGACCATGCATTTGGTGAAGACCCTGGGGGTAGTCAAGCCAACGGCAGCACCTTGTACTGGTAGCAGGTGCGTCTACTGCAAAGCGGAGGTACCGTCTGTGCTGCGGGCGAATGGTGATGTGGAAGTAGGCGTTCGGAGATCGATGGAGGTGAACCAGTCCCCTCGATGGAGGAAGGGCAGAATCGACAGTATTGTGACCTTTTTTAAATTTTTGGGGCGGTTAGTAGTTTACCCCTCTGAGGTCGAGGATCGGTCGGAGGGTACCGGCCTTCGGTACCATAAAGTATCGGAGAAAAAGCCGGGGGTTTTGGCATTCGACGGGAGCTGTTCGATTTTCCTTTCTGGAGGAGGGTGGATCTCTTCCAAGAGGGCCGAGCTCGACGGGGTGGAGTAGAGACGCCTCGAGGTGGAATATCTTGAAACTGATGGGGTACCAAAAGGCATGGAAAGCACCCGAATCCATAGTGACATGCAGCCACTCCGACAGATGTCGAGCTAGGGCAGTTGGTCTCCGAGGGCTGATGGAAGGCCGAAAAAGAGGATGTTGGGAGGTCCCCCAAGACAGGTCAAAATCGGAACTTCGCTCCGAAGGGACTTCTAGAAGAAGCCGGACGGCGCCTGAACGGACGTCCCGCCGAAGAGCCAGGGCGGCCTTGACTGGCCAGACTGGGCCGGCGACGGAACACGAGGTCGACGATCGTCGCCAGGACTGGCGGAAGGTCGAAGGCCTGCGGGCTTGCATGGCTGGCTGGAGCCTGATCTTTTTGGGGGTAACCGCGCCTTAACTAAATTGTCCAACGCCTGGTCGGTGGTGGAGTTGAAGAGGCCCTCGCCATCAAGGGAAGGTTTGAATTTTTGAGTGTCCTCCTGGATGTGGCCGGTCGAACCAGGCATGATGGCGCAAGCCGATGGGTCCCGCCATACCCGAGAGGCGATCTCTCCATGCCAGAGGAGGCGACTTGTTGCCGGGCGATGGCTGCGGCCCCATTAAAGATGACCGAGGTGGCCTGACGGATGTCATCCGGCACCTCTTATCGCCGGCTGAAGGCGGTCGAGGACCTTCTTAGGTTCCGCGAGGCAAGCCTGAGTGTTGGACAGCCTAAAATTCAGGGAGGCAGCGGAGTGAACCCCCGCTTAGGCGTCCAAATTTTTGCCTTCTTTGTCTGGCAGAGTGGTGTGCTGTCTCCCGCTGCCCTTTTTTCTGCGCCGACTCACGACCACTGAGTTCGGTACCGGGTGGTTGAAGAGAAACCGCATTATCCTTCTGCACCCCGTACAGGTGGTCTAACCTCTGCGGTTTGGCTCGCCAAGGCCGGTCTGTCCCCCGTGGATTACATTTTGCGATCCGGGGAGAAGAGGCAGCGGGGCGGTTAGGTGCTTCCCTCAAAAATGGAGAAGACCGGGTCGTCATCCTCCGGCTCCGCCTCTGCGATGTTAAGGCCAAGGGTAGAGGCCATGCGGAGCAGCATCGCAGAGAACTGATGGATGTTCTCTGGAGCTGAATCTGGGACCGGCTCCCCGAATCCCAGAGGAGGAGAGTCCTGCGAGGCCACATCCGAGACCTCTGACTCGGCGCTCGAGTCGTAGGACTCGGAGCTCGGTGAGTCCTCTCGTCGCTCCTTCTCTGGCTCCTTCGCCGCAGTTGTCGGCTTTTTGGGCTTCTCCACAGCCGAAACGGTGATGGTGGTAGTGTCCCGCTTCGGTTGGGCCACAACCGACTTCACCTTCTTGGTGGTGACAGGCATAGTCTGACAGGCCGTGGTGGTCGTAGCCTGCCTAGTCACCACTGACTCCACAGGGCGCGTTGCCGTAGCCGTAACCCTGGGAGGTGGCGATACTGCTCGGTATCGAGGTGAAGGCTCTCTTGTCCTATGGTATCGAAGCAAGGGAGAGCAGCTGAAGGAGCGGTGGTCAGACGGCAAGCGGCTTCGGTGCTGACCATACCGCGGTTCCTCTCCGGCGAGCGGGAGCGAGAGCCGTGCTGTCTTCGAGGTGACCGGGACCTCCGGAAGGTCTCCCAGCGTCTCGGGTCACGGTGGTACCGATCCCGGTACGATGGAGAATGTGACCGGTAAGAAGCCGGGCACTCTCTCCACTCATTCCCTCGCGTACCTGGCCACGTAGGATGCCGAGGTATATCTGGAGGCAGACGAATGAGGTTGTTCCTCTCTTGTCTCCCTAGGCCGCGGCGAGCTCAGCGGGGGCTCCGAAGAGCCGGACCGAGATCTAGCTGAAGTCGAGTGCCGCTCAGGGGAAGCAGAGGTTTCTCTCTGCTGCAGGTCAGCCGACCTGCGACGGCTCGAAGGGCGGTGGTGCTCCTCCACCAGGGTTGGAGGTTCTGCCACGGGCGAGTCCGGACGATGTTGAGAAACGTCCTCCATCTCGTCATCTGAGAGATCGATGGGCTCGCCCCACACTTTGGAAGGCTCCAGAGTCGGAGGAGGAGTGGGAGGGTGAATGTCCCCAGCCGGGGAGCGTTTCTTCTCCTTCCTCTTCTTCTTCTTTTCCCTCTCTTTTCCCTTGTCTCCATCCGGAGCAGGGCGCTTCTTAGTAGGCGTCTCTTTAGCCGGCGCCTCAGCCTTTCTCACCGTCGAGGATCCTTTCGCTGACTTGGCAGCCGCCGACAGCTTCAGGATCCTCGGCAACGCCGATATCGGCGTTCTCGCCGGTACCAAGCCCGATACCGATGAGGTGGACGGTACAGCAGCCGCCGATACCGTCGATGGCATGGTCGTCTTCTTGTCGACCATCTTGGAAGAGGAGGTCTCGTCAATCGCCTTCAAAGACTGTTCCCAGCAGAAGAATTTCAGCCTTGAGGCCCTGTTACGGAGGGTCTGGGAAGTAAAATCCTGACAAATTCGGCAAGTCCGAGTGTTGTGGGACTCACCCAAACAGAAGAGACACTCCTTATGGCCGTCATTGAGGGCAACTTTGCGCCCGCAGGACACGCACTTCTTGAACAGCGCAGACATAAGACGAACGCCAAAAAAGAGAAAGAAGTCCAAAATCACCACATCCGAGGCAAAGTCTGAGAGAGAGGTCAGAAAGAGTCCGAAAATAGTCGAAAACCGTGAAGACAAACAAAGCCAAGCAAGAAAAGCGAGGAACAAGCCAAAGAACCTTCCGTACACGACGGCAGCGAGAAAGAACTGAGGAGAGACCGTTGCTCGGCGGGAGGAGCATGCGCAGTACCGGCGTGGGGGAGGGGTTCCCGCCAAGCGAACAAGCTCTAGAAGTTTCCGAACACTACTGCGCAGGCGCAGAAGCTCCTACTGTATGAAGGCACAGAGACCACGAAGAAGAACTACACTTCGTCCCCTGCCTTCCATTCTTCCAGCTACTTCTAAAACGCCCCTATTTCTTTCTCCTTTTCCTACTAGAATATATTTATAGAGAGATGAAATATTTTGTACAATCCTGCCTTTTTCCTTTGTGTGTTTTCTTCCCACAATGCTCTCTCCTCATCCGTTTCCCTCCCTTGGTGGTTCATTTTACCTCACAAATTCCCTCAGAAAAGCACCAACACCCCCCTCAGAATTTCCATGGCAGCTCCTGTTAGAATATACTGAGTATATAGAATATGTGCTTTCCCAGGACTAAAATTCGGATACAGGGTTGATAAAAAAAAAAAGTAACTTCTGCTCAACAATCAGCCATGGACCCTGAATCAGGCGTGTCTTTGCTCAGCAGTGAAAAATAAGGAGAAATGTGGGGCAGGGAGTGCCGGGGGCCCAGGTGGGGGCTCTGCCAAGGAAGGCCAGCCTAATTTTAAGTGGGCCAAAGCGCTGGCAACAGGACCAGCCTTTGGAGCTGCCCAGAACTCAAAATGGAGGCTCTTTGGT